>JAHOYR010000012.1:7253575-7268560 GCA_023213295.1 Bruguiera hainesii
CTTTTCCAGGAAACATTTGTCACAGAAACAATGGAGTTAACATCAATTCCCACATGATTAGCACTTGGATCCCACTTATTCTTAAAGCTATCAAATTCCACTGCAACAATTTGTTTTTCTCTGGATGGTATCGTGGCAGTATCATTGCTGAACAGTCCAAGGTAACCCCCAGTTGAAAATCTCGGGATCTGAGAGTCAAATGGTGCAATGAAAAACGACATTCCATCGCCGTAGGATGATGAATTGGCAGCTTGTATCGCGAAGGTGAAATGAGTCAAGAAGTCTGCGAGATCTCCAGACTCGGCGTCCCAGAGATGCACGGGGCGTTTAAATATGGCGCGGCCAACACTGCTAGTAAGGTTATCATTTAGGAAATTTTTAGTCAGTTGGAGAAAACCGTTGGAGGGGAATGCGTCTCCCTGGAAGGTTATGTTTCCCATGTTTGGATTGAAACTAGAAAAATTGAAAGAAACTGAGGTTGCAACTGGAAGCAAAAGCAATGCAAAGTAAACAGCGATAAGTCGTAAATTCGAATTGGGGAGGGCCATGGCTGAAGCGGTTAGTGGTGAGAAAGGGGAATTTGGTGGGGAGATTAGCTTGATCAAAGGGGCCTTGTTCATTGGGACTTTGCCTAATCAAACATGTTAAAGTTAAACTGGCTTTGCAAGTGGGTTGCCAAATGGAGGGTGATAAGCGTCTGTTCTCTGCTTACTTCGGCTAAAAACAACTAATCAGGTTTATGGTTAGCTTATTCTAAAGTCGATCCAATTTGATGTTGATATTATGATTATATTTTTCATGCTGGCCGGCATACTAATTGTTGACTTGTTTTATTTATATCATATGAAACCTCCCTCAGAAGGAAATTTGCACCATAGACAAAATATGTAAGTTCATTGAACGTCACAGCTGATGGCCAAAATAGCCAAACCAACAGAACTTTGCCGTCCCGGTAGTCTTTAATTTAAGACAGTAGCATAGCTCGTAGTTTTTTTAATAATAATAATAAGAAAATAGAAATCTCCCTCTCTCTCTCGTCATAGCGTGTCATATTCTCAAAAGGATAACACTAACAATAAACAAAGTGCGAAAAACACATAGAGCTCCTTGAGCTTTGCTTGTACACTCCTTTTGGGGATCCTTTCCTCTTACAAGGGCGCCGAGAATGGTAAGACTCTTAGTGTTCCAAAAAATGCATGCTTTCCTATTATTGCAAAGAGCATGCATGCTAGGTGGGCCCGTAGGTCTCCGTCGGCTGACATCTGTTTTCTGCAACAGTTCAAATAAGATTTGAGTATATGGACAAAACATTTAATGCATCGGTCAGAAAATTTTGGTATACGGAACAAAAATCTTGGTATATTTTATGAGTTTTTTCAAAAATATTAAATAAAAAACAGAAAACTTAGAATTATATTTGACTACGAGGTTCATTTTTTTGTTATTTATTATCTATTGTGGCTATATACCTATTTTTTTCTTCTCAATAACTATTTTTTTAACAAGAAAAAAACAGATAGAAAAAGAATAAAGAAAGAATGAGTGAAAAAGAGTAGATAGATAAAAAAAAAAAACTGGAAAGAAAATATATAAAAAATAAATGAATTAAAAGGATAGATGTCCTAGACAAACAAGCAACCGATTGTGAAAGTTTCATTTTAAAATTTTCCTAATTGTTGATTTTTTTTAAAAAAAAAATATTTTTAACTTTTCAACAAAAAACGTTAACTAAAAGCAGTATCTGGGCAAATTTTGTTCATCTTCTTTTTTTTTTTTCAAAAAATAACAAAAAAAAAAAACTCCAATCATATCAAACACATCCTTAAGTTCACTTCAAGCCCACACATTCAAGGTCGTTTAGTGTTTCTGTATTGTAGAATAATTTATGGAGTCATTTATTAATGAGGGCTGGTGGCCTGTTAAGTAACCACTCATACAATAATCCTCACCCGTCCATTGGAAAAATTTTAAGTTATTACATGGATGCACGTTCAAATCGAGTGGATGAATATGATTTGTAATTCCTTTTAGGCTAGTGATTTTTACTTCTTTTTTTTCTTTTTCAACACAAATTCACGACATTTATCTTTTTGGCATCCGACCATTCTGAATATACATTGGATTGGTGAAAATATTTTGACGGAATAAGTAGATTTTTTCTTTTTTTTGAGTAATCACCAACTTATTTCCTTTATTGAGTTATTTATTATCGACTACGACAATGTTAATTCCTTGAATTAAGGAATGGGGTGTGACCCGACAGGGGCTCTACGAACACTTTCTTGTTTCTTACAAAAAAAAAAAAAAAAAAGTAGGACATTACTTCAAAATTTCGTTATAAAAAATTATATTCGTTAGAAGAGTGAACTTTATGAGCGTATGCATAACTTTATTAAATGGTTCGGCAGAAAATCGAACCTCTACCTTTGGCATGATAACAACCAGCATCTTTACCACTACGAGAGGGATTTTAACCAGATTGCTGAAGTAAAAGTGTAAAATTGTGATTTTTAAAATGTTTGGGGTTGCTGCCAACTCCTTCCCTGGGACAAAATGTAGCTCCCTTTCAACGTTTCAAATTATGTTAATTTGATAAATGAGAAATTTAATTTTTATTTTCAATTGTAGAATGCCGCTCTCCTTTTTTTTTTTTTTTTTCTTTTTTACAACTAATTTGGAAAATCAATTTATAAAGTGTTGTCTTTATCATCATATGAAAATTCACCTGATTGGTTGTGAGGGACGGCTCGATTTGGGTTCTTGGATTATATTGTGGTGGGACTTATAATTTAACTTTTCCGTTTTTAGTTTTGCTTATAATAAAGTTGAAAGTAAGAGAAATAAACCAAAAAACTTAATATAACAATTCACTTACGACATTGAAATAAACAATTAGTAATATTTGTTCTCGATTGAACTTTAATTTTATATTTTTCTTGTGTTAGCTGCGTTTTCATTCTTGTCATGTTTGTAAAGAGAGAAGACGAGTAAAGATATTAATCATGCAGTCCATAAATGCCTTTTCACATTTTTCATTAACTGTGAACAAATATAGAAAATCTACAGCTTTGTGCTTCTTACAAGCAGCACGCTGTGTATATTGAAATTTGTCATTCAAATAATATATTATAAACATATTAAATATTTTTTATTCATTAATTCAATTAGTAATTTACAGATGAAACTCTTTATTTGGATTGATCTCTAGGTCAGTATCTTGGAGCAAATTCTTTTTTTTTCTTGCCAAATTTATACCTCATAATGCATGAAAAACGACCAAATACAAAAATATTATATAACATGGATGATTGAAAAATAAAGTCTTAAATCAAGAATTACTCCACTACATTTGATCCCGGGTCCTTTCGTTTCTTTTCTTTTTTCTTTTTCAAAATTATTCCCCGTGTTAACTTTGTTAATTAAAACTACATCCCACCCTCACTTTTCCATTAAGTCCATCATATGACCTTTAGTCAAGTGCCACATGAGATTCAAAAGGTTGACTAGATTATTAATGTGGATTTTTAAATTTTTCTTCTAAAAACATGTTTTTAATTACTAAATTTAATTTTCAAAAACTTTTGTCTTCAAGAATAGTCAAAATATGCTTCTTTTATTTAATATAAAAAATAAAATTTTTTAAAACATTGAATTTAGTAATTAAAAACATGATTTCTTAAAAATAATTTAAAAAAATCTATGTCAACAATCTAGTCAATATTTTCAGTCTTATATGGCACCCAACTTAAAGTCATGTTGTGAACTTAATGAAAAAGTGAGAGTAAGGGGTATTTTTAACTAATGGTGTTAATGTGAGGAGCAATTTGAAAAAAGAAAAAAAAAACACAAAGAAAAGGTCCCTAGATAAAAACACATTGTAACATGAGGGAGCAATTATTGATTTATGTCAAAGATGAAATTATGGAACCATCATTAGGATTATATGTTTAACAAAAATATGTCCTTAGAGTTTATGAATACCAAAAATTAGTTGGTTAATATTTTTAACAAATTCTTAAGTAAGGATGAGTTTGTAATCATTAAAAAGAAATTAAACAGAATTGAGTTCAATTGATCTCTTAATTATATAATTGTTGTGATTTAATATATTTTGTGAGGTATAATTATAAGCTTTTTTATTTAAGAGGAATGGATTAACCTACTTGAAAGTATAAATTGATCAATGTGAATGGTCGATTGGTGGTAATTTAAAGTCTTTTTCCCTTTTCTTTTCAAAATCTGACAATCCCTTTTTCTTGGAAAATTTATTTCCTTTTTTGAATTTAAACCCTAATCTATAAATTTTTATTAAATCCACTAAAATCAACACACCAAAGGTAACAATTTCTCAAACTCATTATCTATGGCACCAAAATCTTCACCAAGTTCAAAGAAGAAGAAGATTAGAGTAAGGAAATTGAGTTCAGTTTTTTCAAAAACTCAAAGTGTTGTTAGCATACCACTATCCTTTTCTGCACTGTTAGCAACATTGACAATGAAGCCTACAGTGACATTTGAGTTTTTATCATCATTGACACCATCTATATCTTTATATTAATAATATCTCATATTCCTCCTCCTATAAAACCTTCAAGTAGAAACCTAAATCAACCTCCTCAAAAAAGAATTAAGTTTGTTCCAAAAAGGAAGATGAATGAAAAATTAAAGAGTGGTAAATCAACATCTTTATATTCATTGAAGGCCTTTTTAACACCTCCATCATCTCTAATAACACCACCCATGACTTTTTCCATCTCCTCTACTTCCTCCAACAATAACCACAACAGGTTCGTCATCTTTTCAACCTTTTAAATCATCAAGGTATTATGTTTTTATTTTAAAACTTTGAAAGGTTAAAATGACTTTTATAAATTTAAGACAAAGACCGTGTATGTTAGTGGACTTTTCAACTTGAATTGTATTTTGAATTCTAAAAAAATGAGTTCTTAGATAGGTTTACTTTACAAAAGTGGATTAAATTTATCAAATTTAGATGTGATGTTTATACTAAAATATTGAAATATCTTTTTACCAATATTCAAGTGAATAAGAATTACATTATGATCACTTTTTATGTATAAGGGAAAGAAGTGAAAATCACTCTTAAGGTGATTATAGATTACATAGATTTACTATTGAAAGGTGTTAGTATTGATTGGAAAGATTCTTGGAATATAGGGAAGTTTACAACATGAGAGCAAATAAAGATGATATTTAAAGATCAAATAGACCTTGAATAGGAAAAGGTCAACGTTAAAAAGCCTTTCAAAGATTTTTCATTGTCCATCAAGTCTAGACTAATGTAAAGGATTGTAATTGGCAACATTGATCTTAAAGATGGACATTATGATTACTTGACTTATTTTGGCATGTGCTTATTGACTTATTTCTTGAAGAATTAAAAATTTAATTTCTTAGAACATATAATGAGAGTACTTAAGAAGGCCCAAAAGAAGAAAGTATGAAGATTTTCCTATGGTATTCACTTGAGCAATCTTATCTTGAAATTAAATGTATCTACAATTAAAGAGATCCCTTTTTACTTTAATGTGGCTTAGTTCTTCATTACAACCACTTTTAAATTGATGCATCTGATGCAAAGTGAAGAAAAATGGTTTATTCTTTTAAGGAAACTAAGATTTAGCTCAGGGCTTTCTAACATATAATTCATCTTAACAGGTCATTTAACTCCTCCTTAAGTCTCTGTTAATATTGATCAATCCACCTTTGCTAAGAAAGTTAAAGAACTTAAATGGATTTAGAGATGATGTTAATGAGATATAAGTGAAATTTTAGGATTTTATAAAAGAATTAAAAAAGAACTTTACATCTAGGCATACTGAAGGAAGAAAGCTCATTTAATGCGAGCTCTAAGAAAAAGAAACACTGAAGTCTTGTTTTATATTTTTTATGATGACAAAAGGAGAAAGAGATTATCAATGACTTTATTTATCCATTAAAGACATAGATTTTTTATGCATTTATAATTTAGATATTTGATGCTACTTTATTTTATTTTTGGATAATTGTATTTTACTTTTTGACTCTTCATACTCTGATACTTTTATTTAATCTATATTTTACATTAGGAAGGGAGAGAACATACCTTTAAAGGGAAAATAACATATATTTAAAGAGACATATTGCATGTTGTTTATCTTTTGATCTTACCAATCAATTATGGTTGTTTTCATTAAAAAAGGGACATTATTATAATCATGTATTATTTATTATCTTTTATATTTTAATGTATTTCTTATACTTAATCAATGTTAATTTATTTAAATTATTATCTATATATCTTTATATAATTAACTGACAACAACATAAGAGTTTTATTTTATAAGTTATTTTTTTTATTCATGCCAATTTTACTAAAATCTCTATATTTCAAATTTGAATTGGGTTAACAATCTTACAAAGATCTTGTATTATGTTCATTTTTTATTTTTAAAAAGGCATTAATTGAGATATTAAGAAAAGATTTTAAAAAAAAATTGTAAAAATTCAATTTTGACAAAAAATTTAAATTAGTTAATAACTAGATATGATGAAATGAAGAAAAGGAAGCAAGAAAGAAATTAAAAATTTGAATTAATCAATCAGACTAATACTTGCAATTGACTAGACACTAAAAAGACTTTTAATAGTGAAGTGCAAAAAAGAGTAAAAATTTTAGACTAGTCAACTTGATAGTTGTTGTAGTCAATTAGAGATAGTTAAAGTTAAAAGTGAAAAATTAAAAAAAAATTAGGCCAATTGATCGATAAACTGAATAATTTGAAGAGAAAAAGTTGAAAAGGTTACAAAAATTTTTAATTGATTAATTGGTTCAATTACTTTATTTGACTAATATTTTGGAGATAAAATTTATTATTTTAGTATTAATTTTTTTTTATAAAAAGAGATTATTGTCTAATGGTTAATTTTGTGTGTTTTACTTATAAAAAATTTTGAAAAACTCTTTTTGTATAAGACTTAGTAAGACCTTGAAGTGTTATTTATTATAATCATTTAGAATATAAAAAAAAAAGGATCAAAAAGTGAGGATTCTAAGAAAGAAAAGTTATAATTATGGAAAAAAATATTCTAGTAAAAAGTTATATAGCATGATTCTCTAAATGTTGTGAAGAATCATAATGTTTTTGTAAAACTTTTATTGTAATCAAGGTTAATGTGGTCAAATATAAAATATTGTGTTTACCTTATAAAATAAGAAAGTAATAGTGTAATTGAATTTTCAAAAAAAAAAAATTGAGTAATAAGTGTAAATTTTTAATTTAAAATAAATTCTTATAGATCATTATGTATATTTTTTTTTCTCTTATCTCTCATTAATTTTAATTAATTATATTATTTATTATTATTTATTCTATTACTGTTATTTAGAATTAAGATTGAGTATGACTGGAGTGACTAAATCAACTAGATCAAATTCTCTCCTACTTTCGAGTTACCTTAAAGACTCACAGAAATGAGTATTGAAATTAAACAACTTTCTAGTCTCATAATCCCAGACTGGTACCTCCTCAGCATAAGTAGCTCGCCCAACTTGATACATTTTCAGTGTTACTGTTGAAGATAACGGTTCCAACATAGTTTGTTACTCCTTCCTCGTAGATTATGCTGTTTTCTTTAGGATCACAACGTGTTCTCTGAAATGAAATTGGATTAATAGAGGGTACAAAAGAAAGAACAAGAGGCGCAGTGTAAGACATTGTGAGTTTTACAAAGGGATCTTCACTGCGTTTGAAAGAAAAGGCAATCAGATCAGCCAAGGTTTACTATAAACTATATAATGTCGGTAGAATTAGTTTATAACTTGATGGGCGCGTTTCAACAGCGCCAAAGTTGAATTTGAGAAATATAAACAACTAAAGTTGGCCATAGTTTAAGGTTTGGACTCTCTAAATTTGTTTATATATATATGTTAAAAAGTGCATTGAACGATAAATCCCACAATAAAAATAATTTTTTTTAATTTAATATACCATATATCTTTTTTAAAAAAAATTAAAACCCTTTTAAATCACTAAGTGTTGTTGAGCGTTTTCTGAAGGGCTTGAATTTACTCTTTAAATATTCATCAACTGAAATTTACTTGCTGAGGCCGAATAGGGTGCATAAGCTTTTGTAGATAGTGAGACCTACCTACCTACCACCTGGAAGAATTAGCCGAAGTAGCTGGAGAAATGCGGTAAGTTGAACAAGAGACTAAATCGGAAAAGAGATATTCAAGTCATCACACAATAGAAATGACCCAGCACAGCTGACGTCTAAACTGATGCAGAAATAGTATTGCAAATGAACTGCAGCTAGCATTTTTAACGTTTTTCTTCTAATTGACATGGATATGGCATTCAGTTGTAACAATATAAAACAACACTTTGTTTCATCTGGCCAATGGCTAAAATCTGGATGACAAACTAAAGTCTGAACTGCATTACGTATTAATAAAAGTCAATCACCTATTGACATCCAGGCTAGCAACGTCTTGGGATAATTAAAACTAACAAAAAAAAAATTAAAAAAAATGTCTGCCCAGAATCTGTTAACAAATTAAGCTAACAATGAAGGGCATTGGGCTCGCAGATTTGGCAGTACTTAATTGAAAAGTCCGCGAAACCAACACAAGCTCAGCATGATATGTATAAGTAGTTTCATTGGCCCTTTTTATCGGAATATTGAAAAATAAATTCTTATATCCTTTCGTATCAAATTATTTGGACTTTTGACAAAAATATTTGTTTTTGCTTTATTTTTATAGCTTTTTTTTTTAATCAATGTGATTTTATTCTTAGAGTAATGCTAAAGATATTAAAAATTTTATTGAAGAATTTTTACTGAATAATGTGTCACATTTTACACTCAACATTTCACACTACAGACTCTACACACACACATGAGGGCAGCCTACATAAAACACTACAAATTATTGGTCTTCCTTATATTAGCAAAAGTCTGAGCAACCCTAGCATTGCTCTTGTTTTTATAGTTGTCCATGGGAAATATTACGAGAAAAAATGAATAAAATTTCGACACCCATGAGATGTCAATCTCAAGCAGCAGCAAAATGACGCTGAAAGCAATTGATTTCTCCTTATCTCCTGCATATCAATTTCTAGACAGATTTCATTTCATAGTTTAGGCAGCACGTAACTCAAATGGCTAAAGGATAACAGAGAAGCGTCGTCATCTCTCCAAGATTACTATTGAAATATCTAATAACAATTTGCAGAAGAGATGGTCTCTGCAGCAGAAAAAAATGAAGAAATGGCTAAAAAGGAAATGGTTAAGTAGGACTCGCAAACACTTCTTGCACACAAAAACTTAAAAGTATCCACTAATTGAAACGCTGACCGTCCAATTAATTAAATTTGTGGCAATGAAAGATTGGACTCTTATTACAAGTCAATTTATGCAATTTTCTGTTTCCTTTGGATTTCTAGAAAATACTTTGTTAGAATATTATATGCAAGTATAAAAATAAAGAATCTTTTTTTTTTTTTACCTTATTCCATACTAGAAAAGAAAGAACAGCTATTTGGTTTTCTAATGTTGATTATAATGATTGCAGACTTACCTAGGAATCCAGATATTCAGATTCTACTTCAAATGTACTAATTGCTTGGCCGAGATTACACAGAATTCCGACTGTTTTGTTGAGAGTGGTGCTACCCGAAATTTTGAGCCTTGGCGTCCGCAAGATGTGCAAAGTGGAGAAGATGAAAACGTAAAAGGGAGGCTGAAGAGATGGGTGAGTCAATGAAAGCTTTGGAGAATAGAGCTCTGGACTCAAAACGACAGATGGATACTCTTGCTGCCCTTGATGAGATGAAGGCTATAAAGTCGAAGCATGCCACTGTGACAGTAGATGCAATGCTTCAAGGCTTGCAGCAAATTGACGCGGAAAAGGAGCTAAAGTTGGTAGAAGAGCATGAGGCTCTTGCCAAACTTGTATTCCAAGTAGGTCTGTCCATTCCCTTCTTATTATTTTTATTTTCTTTGCTGTCTTTTGATTGGTGTCAATTATTATGTGAGAATATGAAGTTTGCTGACTTCTGGGGGTGATTTATCTGCCCTTTTATTAAATGCACTACTGCCATTCCTGGCTTCCCGTTCGTCACAATATATCATAGCATACCATATGCAATCATAGAGTGCAATTCAATGGAAGAAAGTAAGAAATTTTAACTGACGTGAAACCATCTACGTATCCTGCTAACATCCCACCTGATTTTTTGCATAGGGATACTTTTTAATTCATTGTACCTCTTACTTTGGTCCCATCAACCTCATTAGTCGTCTTTTACCTGTTCTTTTTCTGAATCATCAGTGACCCTTTGCCTGTTGTCCGATATTGCCATGTAGTGAAACCTGACCATTAATTTCAGATATTATCCCAAGATTTTCCTGCCCGTTGGCAAGGCTGCACACAATAATCATCCACTAACTGCTACTAATATGATTCGATTTTATTGTTTAAGTATACTTGTTTTCCTCGAGCTTGAAGACCACTCTAATTTGATCCATGTCAACGTCAGGCCATCCTTCTAAGTGTTCCAATATGGTGTACAAATAGACCCCTGAATAGCCTTGCCGTACTACATACCTGAAAATGAAGTTAAAATTAGTGGGTGCATTTTTGTATGTATCTCCAACATTTAAATTTGCAACTTCCTTTTTTTTTTTTTCTTTGTTTTTAATTTGTTAGTACTATTAATTTTCTTTTTATTTGCTATATCGAAAATGTGGGAAGTCTGGCCTTACCTTTTATCGACATTTAAGGGAACTGTGTCTTTGCCAACGGAAAAACTCCATGTCTCGGTGAATGAAACCTCCACTTGGTCTTTATGTGATGATATTATACGAAAATTTGTTCCTTGCAACCGGCACAATTCCCAAAGTGTCTAAATGATATTAAGGAATTATCTTTGGATTGTCTAATTCAATTACGAGTGACCTTAATGTTTTTTTTAGACCATGATCATTCTGTTAATTGAATCAATCTTTGAATTGCCTTACGGCTTTTTAACGCTGAGGACGAGAAAGAGAATTCGATGCACATGAGGTCGTTGACTGGTTTCTGTGGGTTCACACTAAAAATGGGTAATAATTAAATAAATGAGACCAGCAACGAGAGAAAAAGAGATAAACCAAAAAGCTAAGGTCAATGGTCATGACAAAAACAAAGGCACAAGGACATAAAGCCAACGGAAAATAATCTTCCAGGAATATCTGCCTAATGCCTTGGTTTACCTGTTTTAACAATACTCGAGATATGTGAATTTGTCAATTAACCTGACAAAAAAAAATGTTACCAAAATACGATGAATAGACACGGTGGACTTCAGCCAACTCCCCTAAACTTAATGCACATCGCATCTCTCTCCCAAAACACAAATACTGATAATATAAACACAAACACAAGCACGTTCATGAATGGGAACACCATGATAGACTAACAGGAATAGAATGCCGGGAAAGAATTGTGAGAGAGATGATTGATGATTGAGGGAAGAACCTAATGGACGTCCTCGCGGAGGAAGAAGTGAAGAAGAAGAAGAAGAAAAAGAAAAGGAGCGAAACATCCATTGTCATCAGCAACAACCCAAACCTTTTTGGCTCTTTCCGAGAGATTCCCACAAAATATACCAAATAACAAGGAATATTTATTTTCAGCTAGAAAAGCTATATTTAAACATTAACAATTAAAAAAACATAAAGAATGGACTTACCTTAATAGATAGTCCCAACGGAACCCGGAACGTGGCTAGCTGCCTCTAAAAGCAAAAGAAAGTGCTACAAAAGAGAGAAAAATTAAAAAGGGCGCAACCATAAGCTAACATACTTTTGTTGTGTGAGTTTATGTGGTTTTCTTCTTCTTCATTTCCTTTTTTTTGGGGGGGGGGGTATAACAATCGCTTGGCAAAGCTTAACAGTCGCTAGAAAACGCAGAGATAATGCCAAGTGAATGACCTTTAATTTTAATTACAGTGAGAAATATTTGCTTTCTACTTCTACGTGTTGGCACTTAAAAAGAGTTATGACTAGTTAAAATTTGTTCTTCCTACGTGAGTTTATGACCAGCGCAGAAATGTCAGAGGTCTCCGCTTTATTCTTGGCTTCTTTAACGGGTTAGTTTGAAATTGATTGTCCAGTCGGTCATTGATGGGCAGCTTGCCGCCTTTGGCTTGGTCGTTGAAGAAAAATAAAACTTGGGTATCGGGAAAATAAGTTCCTTCTCAGAGTTTCGTCTGTGCCAGAATTCTGACGATTCAATTCGACACATTTTCATTTCGATATTGGTGTGTTTAGTACACTCTTCCGGGTCTAATAAAATTAGTTATTGCGTGGCTGCTTGGTAAGGGTAGAGAATGATGGGTGCCTAACCTTTGAAGCGCCACGGCAGCCACAGCAATCAACTGCCTCCAAAAATTTCAATTAAATGGTACTTCTTAAAAAAATAGAGCGAGAAAGAGAAAAGAAGGAAAAAAATAAAGTAATTGTGATAGATATATATTAAACTTGGGAAGCAAAAATAAAGGAATAAAATAAGGTGGAAATTTACGATTACATCGTCTTCCGTACCTCTTTATTATTATTATTTTTTTTTTTATGTACAGCATCTTTCACGAGAGGACAACTCCCCAGCTGTTCTCCCCTCGAGTCTTGAAATTCAACAATCTTGAATTTCACATTCCAGAAAGTGGAATAAAATAGCTAGATTGATTGGTTCCACGCTTGTTTTGGGCATGGAAAAATGTCCCTTTTTTCTGCTTTGACTTTAAAAAATCATAGTTGCCTAAAATTTTATTGGGTTTCAATCTTCATAATTAATTAATTTCGTGACACTAGCCAAAGGAGTGACTCTAATAGGCTACCTCATCTGGAACTCGGAAACATCAGGCAAAATAATAACCACATGCGTTACGCCTTTGCAATTGAACATTGCTTTTATGAAGTTCAACAAGTTATCGAAGTACCATAGTTGGCATTTAAGGTCAGGAATCTAGTTTTTTGGTCTATCTTGACTTTATATTACGCATAGCATTTTTCCGAAATATTAGAGATGTTAGGAGTTCTAACTTAGACGGGATTGGACAGCTTGACCTTGAAAGAATGCCAGTTCTTTTATTTTAGTTTAACAATGCAAGAAGATTTTTCAACGTCCTTAACTAACCCCATTTGAATTTTCAACCCTCTCCAAGCCGGAGTTGATAAATGGTCCCAATAGTATAAAAGAAGTCTATTAAATTATAAATCATATAATAATTATTTTTTTTTTTATTTTTACAAATTTCATATTTTCATTTTTAAGATTAAAATTAAGAATTTGGAGATAAATATTTAAATTTTTACTCAGTAGACAATTTGCTTTAAGGTAAAATGTGATAATGAGAACTAATGTCCTACACCGGAAAAAAAAAAAAACAAAAGGAATGTGAGCAAACAACTATAAATAAAAAAGACTTTTAACTTTATGTGTTAAGATTTTATTTTGAGTAAGATGTGGTATTAGTATCTACTAAGTTATTGCTTAATTCAGCCCAATTCTTAATGCTCTTTAAGTAAGTTTAGGCTCCCCGATTACATCAAATAGTATCAAGTTCGGCCTCAGATGTTTACTGACACCAATTTGATGCCATGATGCTCCTTCCACGAGGAATGAAAAAGTATGGACTCCCAATAAAAGGTATAATAAAAGTCCAGTGAAATCGTAGCTCAAGAAAAGGACATTAAACGACTTAAAAGGAGGCAAAGCCCAAAAGTGGAGGCAAAGACCCAAGTGGACACAAGAAGTAATTACTCCCAGCATATCCAAGGAGAGCAAAGCAAGTGGTGACAAGATGTAACAGATGCTAGCACATTAAAGGAGAGAAAAACTCAAAGTTAAAAAATTCACACTTGAAGAAAAGTATTAAGGTGCAATTGTAAAGTTGAGGCTACTGTCCTACATTAGAAAAAGAAAGCAAGGTGCCAGAAACTTATTAGTTGTAAGATACTCATAATTTAATAACTTAAAATTTTAAATAAAATGTAGTGTTAAAATTCACTAAATTGTTGCTTGCTCTGACCCTATTGGTGATGATGCTCTCCAAGTAAATTTGGTCTTCCCATTTTACAACTATAAGCAGCAGAAGCATTCCAAGAGTAAAGCTTTCATACCGTGTTAATATATAAAAGAAACTCCGAATGAAAATAAAAAAGAGGAGAGAAAATAATAAAAAGAGATATGTAGATTGAGTATTGTGACTTACATCTATGATTCAA
The DNA here is from genome assembly GCA_023213295.1 of Bruguiera hainesii. Classification (NCBI taxonomy): domain Eukaryota; kingdom Viridiplantae; phylum Streptophyta; class Magnoliopsida; order Malpighiales; family Rhizophoraceae; genus Bruguiera; species Bruguiera hainesii. The sequence goes on from JAHOYR010000012.1 coordinate 7,267,850, forward strand.
AGATCTACAATATTATTATTATTTTTTAATTAAACAGTATATCTCATATAGTACATGAATTTCAATAGATATAATGAAGATTGTTTTATAAACAAAATAATTATATTATAATGTTATTAAGATTTTATTTTAATGTTAATTAATTATTAAAATCTTTAATTGATTATAATCAAATTTTTATTGATTAATTATAAAATTTTATTTCAATTATAATTATATTTTCATAATAATAGAAATTTCTACAAGTATGCAAGCTCCTTTATGCAATTTGCTTTTAACATTATTGGAAGTTATGGTGTGCACAACTTCTTTAAAACGTCAGCAACGTCTTGGCCAGTGCAGTTTACATACTGAAATTGTAAATTCCAAATTCTGGTCAATTTCCGAATTTGAGCTTTGATTTTGCCTTTGCTTGACGAAAACTTCAATGTGAATGGAGCAATTCCGCTGACAAATACAACTGACCCGAAGCTCTCACCATGCTGCATTACGTGCTATAGTAACATATCAAGTTTATCACAATTATGCATTACAAAACTGCGCTAGAAATATAAAGCATGCTTATGAATAATTGTTCCCTATGAACTCGTTAAGACAACAAATTACTTTATGCTACGAAGTTTACTGTACTGAACTCAAAAGAACTGTCGTGGACCCATCTGACTTCGATGAAGTTGTGGTGCATTGGCTGCTGGAACATTGGGTTCCCAA
>JAHOYR010000012.1:7268660-7487679 GCA_023213295.1 Bruguiera hainesii
GTTATTTTAGATGGGATGTCAACGCAATGGACTGACTTCCAGAATATATGAAGATATGTTACCTTGCCCTCCTCAACTCAATACATGAAATGGCTTACGATGCTCTCAGGGAACAAGGGGTTCACATCATTCCGTACTTAAAGAAAGCTGTAAATCCTTCGTCTTAATTTTTCTACTTAAGAACTTCACTAGTCTGTCCTACGATTAATTAAATAATTTATATATTCAGTGGACAGATATATGCAAGTCTTATTTGCTGGAGGCGAAGTGGTACCACAGTGGATATAAGCCAACCCTTCGGGAGTATATGGACAACGCGTGGATATTCATATCAGCTCCTGTGATTCTAGTACACGGTTATTTTTTACTAGCATCCCCGATCACTACCAAAGCTATGGAAGCCTTGACCGCGTATCCCGATATCATTCGGTGGTCTTCAATGATTTTGAGATTTGCAGACGACCTTGGAACATCCACAGTATGTCAACTCTTTCATATGTTATTAAAATTAATGGCTTGACTGCATCCAATGTGCCTTCATGCTTTTGTGTGTATATACGTTAACATTATGTTTGAGAAAGGGGAAAAAGAGAGGAGAAAGGAAAATAAAGGGAAAAGGAGTTATGCTTGTATTTGAAATATGTGTGAACAATGGTAGAGATGAAAATGCAAGATTAGAACATTCCAAAATTTTCGTATTTGACCCAACAAAGTCAAATGGATCAATTTTAGGAAGAAAATTATTGATTCTTAATTAAGAAGATTTCTAGTTTGACTCCACTAAAAAGTTAGTTAAGTTAGTTGAATGTTAGATGTGAGAGAAAATATAAATTTTAAGTGAAATAAAAAAATTGTGGTTCATGATGATGATGAATTTGTTGTACTCACAAAAAATGTGAGTATGCGTAGCAAACTTCCCTACTTAATAAATAAAATAACCAATTTACTTATATCAACTTTTTTCATTAATAATCATCAATTTTAGTATAAGAGTAAAAGTAAAATTGTAGTAAATATTTTTTTCTTCCTTCTTACTTTTCACACTTTTGGCAAACAAAATATTTTTAACTTTTTTCCTTAGGGGATGAAAAATTTTCATTCTTTTCACCTTTCATTCCTCTCATTTCCCTTCCCTTATTTTTCTCTCATTACTTTGTCATTCAAATAAATGTAAAAGTAGTCTATACTTATTAATTGTTATTTTTTTTTATTATGCTATATTTTAGGAAGAGCTAAAGAGAGGTGATGTCCCAAAATCAATCCAGTGCTACATGTATGAAATGGGAGCTTCTGAAGAGGAGGCTCGTACACATATAAGATATTTGATTGGTGAAATATGGAAAAAGATGAACAAAGAGCGGACAATTGAAGATTCTCTATTCTCTGAACCCTTCCAGGCTATTGCAATGAACTTGGGAAGAATGGCACAATGTATGTATCAATTTGGAGATGGACACGGTGTTGTTGATCGTGAGACTAAGGATCGTGTATTGGCATTCTTTGTACACTCTATTCCTGTGTAATAGCGTATTAATGTACTTTATAAGATACAACAAATTTGAAGAATTGCTTTATAATTGTGAACTCAGGTGTAGGCATACATATATGTCTTCAGATGCCCTCTTAATTAGGAACAAAATAACTAATTTTTGATTATATATATTATATTTGAAGTATTATGCAATTAAATTAATCTCATATTCAAATTCTACATTGCAAATATTACTAATGCAAGAGTAATAATAAATATTGTGTCCATTGTGTTGATTATCCTAAATATACGAAAATCAAGTTTCTCATAAATGAGAAAGAATTAGTTATAGTACAACATATGTAAAGTTATTAAACCTAGCTTGACCCAGATGATTCGATTGAAAATTTGGTGACTTGAACATCAACTTGGATTGGGTTGTTCAACTAAAAAGGATGACATTAGACCTAGTCAAAATCTATAAAAAAATGAACAAGTTTGTAGAAAACTTTTGACTTGTTGTAAATATAAAAAATAAGAAAAAAATGTTGGCATTTCATTAAATCAAATGTCATAACTAAGAACAAAAAAAGGTCAAAATGTTGGACAAAATAAAAAAGAGAGTTAATGGCTAAGAATGCCTCACCAATGAAGTCTAAAGCCAAAGCAAAGATAAGTTTTTTAACTTCGTCAAGTCAATCAAAACAAGACAAAAAAAAGGGTGAGGTTATAAAAGTTGGAACATATAAGTAGCTGTCACCTAACTCTAATGTTTTTAATATTCTTAACTAGTTGTTAAAGGCTAAGTTCTTAGAGTTTCCATTGCCTAAGTGACAAAGTACTAGGTTAGTGATTCAAATTCTATAAGTATCATCTAACCAAAAAATATTTTGTTTTAGAGGAGTTAATTATTAAATTCAAAAATTAAATTAAAATTATCTTAGATGTAGACAACTTGGCTGAGACCAACCAAAGTAGTCATCTAACATGGTGGACTTTATCCATGACAAGTTATTAATGTCCTTTACAAAGAAAAGGGGATTACCTATTTAAAATATCATACACCAATCCTACTATGTGCTAAAAGCACATTGTCAAGATAGGCAACCCCTTTTTCTCATTATACTAGTCTCAACAAAAAGAGCAACATGGTGGACTTAAACTAGAAGATCCTAACATTTTGAAGGGAAACAACATTTATTACAACAAAGTCATATATCAGTGTGCCATAAAAATATTCCTCCAATGACATGTTTCATAAAATTATAGAAGGTTATGTTGATGACCTTGTTGTAAAAAATATAAAGTACATGGATTACTCGAAGGACCTTAAAGTAGTGTTTGACAGACTTTAAGGACTCCAACTCAAGATAAATCCACGACAATGTGTCTTTCGAGTCACATTAGGATAGTCATTAAGCTTTATTGTACATCACTATGGCGTCAAGGTTGATTAATCAAAGGGTGATGTGATCCAAAAGATGCATGAACCTAATAACCTTCATAAAATTTGCTAAAAAACATGCCCTACATTCGACCTTTTATGTTTAACCTAGTTGGTTGACATTAATCTTTTAATTGGTTAATGAAAAAGGATGTCAGTTTTAAGTGGGATGAAGTGTGAAGTAAGACTTTTGAAAGCATACAAAAGCTCATTTCAAATCAAATAATCTTGAGTGCTCCAATTTAAGGAATATTGTTGGTCTTTTACATCACCATATAGGAAGGATCATTATGAGCTTTGCTCGCACAAGAAAATGAGCAAAGAAAAAAGATAACTTTATACTGCCTAAGCAAAACAATGAATGGTTTGGAGTTGAAATACTAACCTATCAAGAAGACCTTTTTACCTGTCTTTTTTGTCATAGACAATTTAAAGGACTAGATGTAGGCATGCATTCTGCATTATCAATTGAGTAAATCCATTAAGTGTATCTTGTCCAAACTAGTTTTATCTGGATGATTTGCTAAGTGGGTTTTCATCTTATAGAGTTGTAACATTTTCAATGTATCTTAAGAGGTGGTTAAAGGGCAAGCTCTTACAGACTTTCTTGCAAGTCATCTCACCCGAACAAATCACATATGATCTTATAGATGTACAAGTCTTTTACATTGAAAAATTATTGCAATGGATGATGTACTTTGATGATGCCATAAGATATAATAGCACTAGTGCTAGTGTGGTGTTCAACACCCTTTAACAATAAGTGTTGCCCTATACCTTTATCCTCTACAAGTTATGCTTAAATACTATTATCAAATACTAGGCATTAAGTATTAGTGTCTAAATGATTATTGACAAGAAGATTCTTACACTACAAGTCTATAGAGATTTCATAACTAATCATCAACAAACTCCTTAAGTTGTATGATTTTAAGAAAGAAGATCTCGCATCATACCATTGACACATTGGATAGTTAATGGATAAATTTGAATGCATTATCTTAGAACAGGTTCTTTCACGAGAAAACCCCTAAGCAAACGTACTAGTTAACTTGATCATATTATTGGTCAAGTCAAGAATCTAGATTATAGCGGTTGCTATGTACTTGAAAATGATGACAAAGGCAGTAAAAGAAGAAATGTTGTATTCATCTACTTTATTGAGATTAAGGACCATTGTGAACCTAACATTGACAACTTATACAATGAAAAGTTTCCTGAGAATTTGCATAACAAGATAGAGGTACAATGTTGAGTTTTTTGCTTCCAATACTTCAATGACACTTTGTATTGATGATTTTTTGATGGGGTCTTCCTATATTTTCTAAGCAATAAGGAGGCAAAGCAAGCTCTTAAAAAAGCACATTTTGACATTGGAGATCAACATCAATCTACACCCAGGGTGCTCTTTAGGCCATCTCTACATGCTTGTAATCACATTTTGCTTTTTAAGATGGGCCAATGCAATCCTACTTAAAAAAGTAAAAAAGGAGCACATCGTCAACTTTATCTAGTCCCATTTAATCCCACCATCACCATCAGCATTATTATTGACCTCACAAACATTGATTTTCTTGTAAATGATGCTATTAATCCTAGTTTTACTATAGTCATTATACTTATTCCTTCAATGAATTTTAGCTAGCATTAGCTAACCACAACATGGTGAATTACATGTACGGGTATTTAAACTTTACGACTATTTCCACCTAGAGATAAGCTCAATGCTAGGGAACATCTTTTCTTGTGAAGCAAAAGGGGAACTCTTCTCATCTTCAAGTGAATTCCAACATCACGTTTCCTCCCCTTTTCAGTTTACTCTAGTAAAATTCATCTCATCTTCCTAGTATATGCCACCAACGTCAATGGTAAGGCAAGATGCACTAATAGTAACGTTGTCAATGCGTCAATCAATCGACCAATTAACTTAAAGATTATGTTTGGATCTCATTGGTCCCGCCAACATGGGTAAGGGCTAGGGCCAATCCCTCTTCAATTGGTGTTAGCTGTTAAGAAGAAGAAGAGGAAGAAGGAAAATAAAGAAAAAAAAAAGGAGAAAACAAAAGAAAGTCAAATTAGAGAGTAAAGATGTGTACTGTATGTGTAACATTTTTTGTAGTGCATGGTATTGTCATGGCTTTCACAATAAGTTAGCTGTCCAACTCTTTTGACTATTGCAATGAAAGGAGATGAAAGGAAGGGGCACTTTGACTATACATATCTTGCCTCCTTAAGTTATATAAAGCACACTTAAACTTGTTATATCTCTTTGTCATCATTATCTCAATCATTTATGCTTTGAAAAAGGAGAAGATGAGAAATTACTAGGCTTCCTCTTCCAATGCCCTTCAAGGTTGAAACTTAAGTAGATGTGTATCATTGGTCAAGGGCACCATAGGCAAATGAAGTGTCTACATCAATATTGTACCAAATCAAGAAAAGAGCTAACCTTTACAAAGGTTGATCTATTTGTGAAAGAGAGACTTTTGACCTCTTTAAAGAGGTCATTGGTGTCATGTATAGTGCTAGACATTGCGTACTTGGATTCACTCCTAGACCATTTTTAAGTGAAAAAATTTTAGTGAGCTAAAGAGTGTGTCCAACCTACATCGAAAATAAGCAAAAATAGCTCACCACCCCAATTGCTTTATTATTTTGCCTAGGGATATGCAGCATAGATGTACTCTTAGAGGTTGTTAACTGAGCACAATTAGGCATCCAAGACATGCATTAATGTAGGTCTTTCTCAAACACCATTGACTTAGATCTATTAAAACACTCGTGGCAACCCATTGTTTGTTGACTTAATGATCATTCTTTCTTTATGGCTAAAACACAAATCAATTAGAAAAGGAGGGATTTGACTAAAAAAATAGAATAAATGGTTACATGTTAACTCAGTGAACATGATATTAACTTAATATTAGCATATGTTGCACCAAATGATATTCTTGGTGCAATTCCAATAACCCATTTTTCTATTTATGCATTTTGAAAAAATATTGCGCAAAATTCAAACAATGTTACCTTATTATTCAATACTAGTTCACTTGGCCCCAAAAGTTTCATTTTTTTCCGATCACTTGATATAGAGGTCTTGTTTAATGTTTGATAATTGATATTCACTAGGATAGCCTTAAAGTAATTATTTCATTTTTAAATAACCTTAATTTTAAGTTTATAGAGGGGCATTTATTAGACTATAATCAAGTAGCTGCAAGGGTCATCAGTCTTTGTAGCCTAACCCACATACTAGATACTTAATTCATTTAATAATAATTAATCTATTGTTAATAACAATTAAATCATTGTTAATAACTCTTATGTCATTCTTAATGTAGACTAAGTTGGACTAATTAATTATTTCATTTTTGAAATGTCAAAGAACTTATCTTAGTGGGAATAAACCATAAGGTATTAACAGAAGTGTACCTAGCCTAGTCTATATAAGGAAGCTTATGAACCATCAATATTATGTTTCCTAAGAAGTATAATGTAATAGGCTAGACTATTGCTTGAATTTTTTTTTTCTTTGCAATTGTAGGGAATTGTTGATCAACATAATTAGAGGTTTGTCTCCACTAAGTCAATATATTGCTTTTAGTTCTTTAAATTCTTTTATTTGGTCTAAAAACCTAATTTTTTAGTGAAGTTGATTATAATCAAAGCAATTTTAAAGGATTGATATTCCTTGCCATAAAGATATTACCATCTACTTATTGATAGTGAGTATTTTTACATGATAAACATATAGTGATGTCATGTGCATGTAATATTTAATAATAGAAAAGGGATATATGATCTTGAGAGAAAATCTAGCTATCAAGGTAAGTTTTTGTCCTAGCTTGACTAGTTTAATAGCTAATTTCAAAATTTTTCTTTTTTACAAGGTTATCCATGTCATATCATTTTTCTCACATGTACTTATCAAGTATTTTGCTTGGGTAGCAAATTTATGCAAGCAAGAAAAGGGGCCTGTAATAGATGATGATGTGCATACATGTGTTAATCTTTGAGCATGTATAAGTGACTTAATGCTAGAAAGAAGACACACATGTCAAATTTCTTTTAATTTACTAAGTATGCATAAATAATTTTGTATATTGAAAAGATCTAGAGTCCTCTAGAAAAGTCTACTAAAAATTAACAAGTCACTTTATACTACTACTTGTTAATTTTTAGTAGACTTTTCTAGAGGACTCTAGATCTTTTCAATATACAAAATTATTTATGCATACTTAGTAAATTAAAAGAAATTTGTAAACTAATTTGTATATTTACCATATATAGATTATGTTTTGGTCTAATGAATGTCATTATAAGGAATAACATTTTGACTTCAAAATAACCACAACTTCTTTAATAATTGTGATATTCATGATTTATGGAAAAAAGTGACATAAAGATATAGTCATTAGATTGTAAATGACATATAAGAGTTGTGATTAATTCTTTGAAATAAATTACTTGACCTCATAATAAGATATTTATTTTATTAAATTAATTGAAATAAGATGAAAAATTGAATATTAAAAAAATAAATTTCTAAATTAGCACATATAAGTTATCAATTTGTTTTTAAAAACTCTATTCTTAATATTTTGCATAATAAAAATACCATTAATTTAGGTTATTTGATTGATGGCTTTTATAAATTTGATATAAAGCCCACTAAAAAATGTAATGTTACACTACATGACAGTTTTGGCATGAAAAGATGCATTACTAATGAACAATCTCCTCTTCCATAAAATAAATGATTGGGTTATATCTCTCTTAAGAGAATAAAAAAACTAGTAAATGAAGAAGTTTTAACAACTCTTAACTTCACAAATTTTGGTATTTATTTCAATTGCATAAAGGGAAAGCAAACCAACAAAAAAACCTTAAAATGTTAAAAGAAGTTTAGAAATTCTTAAGATTTTACACACAAATATTTGTGGGTCATTTTGCTCTCTTTATTCGAATGGTTAAAGATATTTTATCTCATTTATCAATGACCATACAAGATTTATATATCTTTACTTATTGTTTGATATAACTAAAGTATTAGATGCTTTAAAAACATAAAAAATTGAAGTAGAGAAATAGAAGGATAAAAGGATCAAATTTGTATAATATAATGAGGGTAGATAATTTTAGGGAAGTACACAAATACTAAGCAAATCAAAAGGCCATTTGTGAAGTTCTTTGAGTGAAAGAGTATTATTGCATAGTATATCAAACTGGGTACACCTCAACAAAATAGTGTGGCCGGAAGAATGAATCAAACAATTAAGGACATGGTGAGATACATGATTAGTAATTTTAATCTCCCGTTAGTTCATAGGGTGAAGCCTTGAAAATTGTAGTGTATATCTTAAATAAGGTTCCCTCAAAGGCTATTCTTAAGACTCTTATTGAGTTATACAATAAATGAAAATGAAGTGTAATGCATATGCATGTATGAGGTTGTCCAGGTGAAGTAAGGATTTATAATCCTTAATTAAAGAAATTAGATTTAAGGACAACTAACAGTTATTTCATTAGATATGTAGTAAACTTTAAAAGGTATAAAGTTTAATGTCCTTTAAATACACCCAAAATTGTTGAATCTTGGAATGTAAAATTTCTTGAGGATTTTGAATTTACTAGGAGCAAGTTCCTTCACAAAGTTCAATTTATGGAACGTAAAAACCTAATTAAGAATCTTGTAAACTCTAGACATCTGGTTGTTCAAAAAAATTCACACAATAATAATTATGAAGAACAACTAATGCAAAATCAAATGCCCAATATAATACAAGCAAATGTGGAAAGCTATGGGATGTAAACTATAAAATGAGAATCTATAAAATGAAAAGTTCAAGAGATCCTCAAAAATAAGAAAATCTACAATTCCTGATGATTAAGTCGTATATCTCTAAAAGATTGATACCAATCTCAAAGATGATCTTAACATATTTTCATGAGTTATGAATTGTGAAAAATCTGAATTATGATCTAAGGCCATGAAAGAAGAGATGGAATATATGACAAATAATCAAGTTTGAGATCTTGTTGAATTACCATAAGGAGTTGAAATTATAGGCTGCAAATAGATTTATAAAATTAAAAGGGACACATCTAGTAATGTTGAATGGTACAAAGTTAGACTAATAGCCAAAGTTTTCACTCAAAAAGAGGGTATTAACTATTATGAAACCTTCTTTCTAATCTTAAAGAAAGATTCATTCAAACTGATCATGACTTTAATAGCTCATTTTGACTTAGTGCTACATCAAATGGATGCAAATATAGTTTTATTCAATGCGGATATTGAGGAAAAAGTATACATAAGTCAATTTAAAGGTTTCACTTCTAATAAAGGAAGTCACCTAATATATAAGTTTAAAAAATCTATATATAGGCTTAAGCAAGCCTATTGATAGTGGTATATTAAATTTTATAATATCATAATCTTATATGATTTTAAAGAGAATATTGTGAATCAATGTATATAACTTAAGGTCAATAGGAACAAATATATTATTTTAGTCTTGTATGTTGATGATATTTTACTTGTATGCAAATGTTAAAATTGTCTTAAAAGACATATATTGAAAAAGTTTAGGAGAGATTCAGGATGAAAATTTGTTGTTTCATTATAACACCCATAGTTAATGGGAGAAAATTTAGTTTGGCTCATTGTCCTCATAATGACTTAGGAAGAAAAGAAATGAAGCATGTACTACATGCATTTATAATTGATAACTTTATGTGTACAAGTCTGTGCTAGACCTGATATTACATTTATAGTAGGAATATTAGGAAGATATCAAAGTAATTCTAGGCAAGTTCATTGGAAACCTACCAAAAAAATTAGGTGGTATCTATAAAGAACCAAGGACAGACTCACATAAAGACATATTGACCATTTAGAAGTGGTTGGATGTTCATATGCCAATTTTGTTGTTTGTGTAGATAGTACAAAGTCTATTACTAGGTATATATTTAATGCTTGCTGAAGGCGTTATATCTTGGAGAAGCATTAAGCAAACCATTATTATTTCTTCCATTATGACATAAACTCTATGGTTAAGAAATTTTATCATTGGATTTTATTCTAAATCACCCAAGATATATTGTAATAATCCAATTGCAACATTCTTTCAAAAATAATAATAAGATTGGAAGGTGAAACAAATATTTCGATATAACGTATTTAGTTATTAGAAACTATGTTAAAGAGCAAGCAATTACTATAGAGCATATTAATACTTAACTTATGGTTGTTGATCCTATGACTAAAATTGTGCCAACTAGGTCATATAAAGATCATGTTGAGTATATAGGACTAGTAAGCTCTAGTTAGTTTCTTTTGAAACTATGTTCTATGATGTTTTGACTTTATGAAAGACTTTTTGGTCATTTGAAAATAAAGGCTAATTTGGTGCACGTAAAGTTTACACATGGAAGGACTAAAGTATTTTTTATTCAATAATATCATGCCTCAAATGATCAAAAAATCTTTCATGAAGTCAAAACATCATGCTTGCTGGAGGTGTTATATCTTGGAGAATTCGATAGAGAGAGAGAGAGAGAGACAGAGAAAGGGATTGAGATTGGAGACAAAGGCGTCACAGTTACGAACAACGTCGTTACAGTTATGAAACGGATCAATATCGGGTGGGTCGAGGGCGTGTGGGTGGGGGCAAAGTTGAAAAGCTTGTTGACTTATTTGCCCCTACTGCAAGGATTGAATTGCCAAAAGTGCCTAGGTAAATACCGGCGGAATAATTCTTTCGAGAAAATTACATGCACACGCGATTGTATGAATATAAGTAAACGTAAAATAAGTATTTTTTATTATATTATTAACTTTTTTGTACAATTTATGGGAGATTTTTTAAATTCTTTTATTATTTTATTATGTAATATTTTATATTTTTTTGTATAATATAAAAATATTTTAGGTCCATTTATTTTTATGAAATTGTGTGTTTAAATTGTTTAATGATGTTGAGCTAGACTACAAAGCCTCAACACAAATTGTGTAATAAAGTTCTATTTCACCAAGCCTTGAAGTAGGGGCATTTGTAAGCATCAAAGAAGAAAAAAAGAAAGAAAAGAAACAAAAAAAGGAGATGTTGGCATTTCAATTAATCATATGACATGGCTCCTCCTCTTTGAAAAGAGAACAAAGAAATGTGAAGTGTCAACGGCTGAAAGAGACAAGGATTTATTTTCTTTTTTTATTTTCTTCCCCTACAAATATATCAAATATAATACCCTAAATATATTAAATATAACTTAATTATTTAACTCCTACTTGAATATTGACTTCTAAACTATGATGAATTTAGATTAATTTTAATATTCTTCCTTAATCTTGATTGGATAATATTTTCATTTATAACATTTGCTTCAATTCGATAAAACTTTTGTACTTCGGTGGCTTGATCTTCTCAACCTTGTCATTTGACCTTATCATCTTCCAAAATCATCACATCAATAGCTTTGTGATTTCATCTACAGTGACAATATTCACTTGTTTAGAACATTGAGTCGTCTACTCACGAGCTCAGAATCCAGTAATTATCTTATTACAAATATTATTATCAATACTTATCTTAGCAAAATTTTTTATCTAAATGGAAAAACGGAATTGGACTAATTTTAGCTCTAACTCAACAAATCTCTCACTCTAAATTTTCATAGTTCTTAATTTTACAAGTCCTTATATATGAATTTTCTTTAGCATTAAGCTCAACATACCCTTATATTCGAATTCTTGTAACTTTTGCTAACTCCACACATCTTTAATTTAAGTCTTTTTATTTAAATTTTGATTAACTATTAATTCAAAAGTAATTCTTTATTTTAAAATCAATTCAGTTGCTTTTAGTTTCTCTCTTTTTTAATTGATTTCTTTTACTATAGTCTCTTGTAATTAGATCTCTATCCTCTTTCTTCATCTTTTTTTTTTCCTTAAACATATAATTTTTAGGCCAATCAATATCATCTTGACTTTTTTTCTTTTTTTGCATGCATGTCAATTCCTTCAAATTTTCAATAATTTCCTCTTTACCTACTTTTCAACTTTTTTATTTTGACCCCTTTTCTTTCTTTTCTTCTTAATTTATGCTCAAAAATCTTTCTCATTTCTCTTTCTTTCCCATCTTCTTTTGCCTTTATTTTTTTTTTCTTTTCTCCTTCTTTGTCTCTCTTATGCCTCCTCTTCTTTTTGTTTATAAAATGGATTTACTAGCTTTTGAAAATCAATAACTGTTGGTAATAAGTGAGAGATTGTCAGTGATGCTAGGGTCTGTGAAACATTGGGTAGAAGATAAAGTGGATCAGGATCATCCATTCAAATTTTTCTTCCAACTATACATATTAAATACAATCATTTGGGTTGCTTACAAACCTTTTAGAAATAATATGTCACAATTATATATACTATTGTTTCATTTGTTACCTTTATTTTACATTATATTGCACTTGGACTCAGATTTAAAATCTCGTTGGTCCCTTGCTATAACTTTTGTAGTCCTTTTTACATGGAAACCCCGATAAAATATATATGCTTTTTAACAGGAAGACTCATTTCGAGGGTGTAGATGGGTCCATTGGATTCTAGTTCGTGTTATCTTGCCTAACAATTTCGACATAGTTAGTTAGAAATCAAATAACTAAATTCTACGATTTAAATGAGTACCTGATTATTTTGACTCTCTCACATATTCAAATTTATCCTCGATTCTTTCATTTAACATTACCAAATAAAAGGTTACATGTTAACTTGGTGAACATGATATTAATTGAATATTAGCATATGTTGCACAAAATGATATTCTTAGTGCAATTCCAATAACCTATTTTTCTATTTACACATTTTGAAAAAATATTGCGCAAATTTTGGACAATGTTACCTTGTTATTCAATACTAGTTGACTTGTCCCAAGACTTTCACTTTTTGCTGATCACTTGATATAGTGGTCCCGTTTAATGTTTGATAATTGATATTCACTAAGATAACCTTAAAGTAATTATTTCATTTGTAAATAACCTTAGTTGCAACTTTATAAAGGGGTACTTATTAGATTGGGATCAAGTTGCTAGGAGGGTAATAATAATTAAGTTAATTTTAATAACAATTAAATCGTTGCTAATAACTATTAAGTTATTCTTAATGAAGATGGACTAATTAATTATTTCATTCTGGGAATGTCAAAGAACTTATCTTGATGGGAATAAGTCATAAGGTAGTAACAGAAGTGTACCTAGCCTAGTCTATATAAGGAAGCCTATGAACCATTAATATTATGTTTCGTGAGAAGTATAATGGAATAGGCTAGACAATTACTTGAATTTTTTTTCCTTGTAGTTGTAGGGAATTATTGATCAACATGATTGAAGGTATAGTTTCTACTAAATCAATATATTATTTTTAGTTCTTTATATTCTTTTATTTGGTATCAAAGCCTAATTTTTCAACTATATTGATTACAATCAAAGCAATTTAAGACAATTCATATTCCTTGCCATGAAGATATTACCATCTGCTTCTTGATAATGAGTATTTTTACATGATAAACATATATTGATGTCATGTTCATGTAATATTTAATAATAGAGAAGGGGTATGTGATCTTGAGAGAAAATCTAGCTATTAAGGTAAGTTTTTGTCTTAGCTTCACTAGTTTAATTGCTAATTTTAAAATTTTTCTTTTCTACAAGGTTATCCATGTCATATCATTTTTCTCACATATGTTCTTATCAAGTATTTTGCTTGGGTAGCAAATTTATGCAAGTAGGAAAAGAGGCATGCAATATGATGATGATGTGCACACATTTGTTAATCTTTAAGCATGTATAAGTGACATAATGCTAGAAAGAAGACACACATGTCATCTATATGTCTATATAGAGTATAAAGTGATTTGTTAATTTTTAGTTGACTTTTTTAGAGGACTTTAGATTTTTTCGATATACAAAATTATTTATGCATACTTAGTAACATAAAAGAAATTTATGAATTAATTTTGATATTTACCATATATAGATTTTGTTTTGTTTTTATGAATTTCATTATAAGGAATAACATTTTGATTTAAAAATAACCACAACATTCTTAATAATTGTGATATTAGTGATTTACAAAAAAAAAAAATCACATAAAAATATAGTCATTAGATATAAATGACACGCAAAAGTTGAGATTAATTGCTTGAAATAAATTACTTAGCCCCATAACAAGATAATTATTTTATTGAATTAATTAAAATAAGATGATAAATTAAATATTAAAAAAATAAATTTCTAAATTAGCATATATAGGTTATCAATTTTTTTAAACTCTATTTTTAGTATTTTGCATAATAAAAATACCATTAATTTAGGTTATTTGATTGATGGCTTTTATAAATTTGATATAAAGCCCAATTAAGAATGTAATGTTACATTGCATAACAGTATTGTCATGAAAAATGCATTACTAATAAACAATCTTCTCTACTATAAAATAAAAATTGGTTCATATCTCTCTTAAGGGAATAAAAAGACTAGTAAATGAAGAAGTTTTAACAACTCTTAACTTCACAAATTTTTGCGTTTTTGTGGATTGCATAAAGGAAAAACAAACCAACAATAATACTCGAAGTGTCAAAAGAAGTTTAGAAATTCTTAAAATTATGTACACGGATATTTGTGAGCCAATTTTCACTCGTCAAGCATTTGGCTACATCACATGACCACTATGATCTTTGTATAAAGGTTTTTATTTAAATAGATGGGCTTATGTGGGTAGTTAAACTCATGGCCATGAATAAGGATCTCACTTATTTAGCTTCATGTGAACTAAGTGTGAGAATATTATAATATCTTTTAATGATTATAATATCTCTTAAATGGCTCACATGAAAAGGGAATAAATATTGTCTAAGGTGATAATTAAGTTGTAGCTATTTATTGTTAATGATAATTAAATTTTCATGCTTTGCTTCCCACACATATTTTTATTCCATGAAAAGGGTCCATGAAAGTCTAATGCACATATGTTTTTACCTTAATATTCAATATTATTGCACTTTTTTTCTAAAGCTAAATTTTTGCTGCTCCCTTTATCTTTTGCAGTCATTTCCTTATCAACCCTAGAAAACAAGATAAATTTTTACTAGTCCCCCTATCTTTTGTAGATATTATCTCACAAATGTCACTAGTTGCACATTTGTGAATGCTACACATCTTTTCCCATTGTCTTTTCTTTGAAAAAAAATATAGAGATGTTAAGATACTGACTGAGCATAAGTAAACAAATTTTAGTAAATTTAAGAGAAACTAGTTGTTTACTGGAAATTGGTATGCAAAACAAAATTAGCTGAGGGCATGTGAACAACTGTATAATAATACAAGTCCAATCCAAGATTGCTAATTGAATATCTATATATTCCCTATTTATTGGTAGAAGAAAAAGAGAAACCAAATAGAGAACACAAAGACAAAACTAAAATAAGTTTCTCGCTCTCATTACCTTTGGTTTTAGTAACAACCTTGTCGGATTTGATGTGAGGGCATGTGAAATTCTTCAATAATGAGGGGCTTATTGGGTTCCCAAAACACAGCAACACGCATGACGTCCCGAAGTTCACATGATATGAGCTCTTTGAAACCTTCCGTTCACTTCAACAATAAAATCGTTCCACCTACATGTTATGTTCCCATTTGTGTGGGATTCAATAGCAACACCAGGAAATTCATTGTTCATAATAAGGCACTTGGGAATGCAGATTTCTAGGAGCTTCTCCCTAATTCGGTTAAGGAATATGGGTTTTGCAACCAATGGATCTTCAAGATCTATTTGAGGCTAAAAGATTTTGGGGAGAGGATTCTAGGCAGGAATTATAAGCTACTGGTTATTCTTGTCAAACCCTCCAATTAAATATTTGGATTAATACTACCAATTCTTGTGTTTGATCATCATTAGCCTAATTTCCATCATTTTGCAAATACTCTTGCCTAAATTTCCGCTGCTTCCTTCGACTGCGGCATCTGACTAAGACATTTCACTACAATAAATGGGCGATTCTCATCAATAAACCTCTGCTGACCAATTGAACTCCGACTACCATAGTTTTGTAAATATTCTAACTTTGCCTTGAAGGATGATGCTAGCGGAAACACCAAATTAGATGTGAAAATTCTATCCGTTTGCTTTTCACTCTCTCCTAAGAGTCAAAAAGAAAACTGTTACATTATCAAGTTGCATTTCTTTTTCACCAAAATTTTCATAATTAAAATTTAAATTTTAAAACCATAAAACCTTAATTCTAATTTTCAAATATTTTAATCTTCTAAAAAAAAAGTGTTACATTATTGAAGATATGTTTCTTTTTTTACCAAAATTTTCAAATTTCTGACTTAAGTTTCAAAAACATAAACCCCCAATTCAAAATTTCATATTATTTAGTCTTCTAAAATATGTGGCCCATCATTCTACATAAGATCAGACTACTATATGAATGATATTTATGTATGAAGACCCTTGGTAAAAAAAACTTTAAATCATGCATGTCAAACACAAAATTAATGTGTGTTCAACATGTCGAGAACATGCCTAAATTATTGTTGTAATCTTGACTAAGAAAATTAAAAATCTTGTAACTTTTGTTCCTACTCCTCCTACCATCTTTGTCTAGGATAAGTAGTTTGCCTACAATTTTGGAACTTTAGAGTGAGATGAAAGGTAGATTTTGTCAATCTGTACCATATCAACCAATGAGTTGGTTGCTATTTAAAAATTTATTGGATATTTCATGTATACAATTTTATTAATAAAGACATTATTTATCTTTAGTATTATTTATATGAATGACTTAATTATCATTAAAATATAAAAATATAATTAATGAAATAAATATACTTTGTAAAGCTAATTATGATTAAATCATAATTATAAGATACTTATTATATCAAAGTATTATTCCTAACTATTCCTAATCGAATTACCACCAAGATTAGATATCAATAAAACCATGAGACTAGCATATGTTATGTTTTTTTCTTATGAAGAAAATAGTAATCTCTTGTTTTGAAGTATAGGATACTTGAACAAATATGTGAGTACTTATTAGATGAATAAGTTCACTAAATTAACTCACTATGAGAATTTTTAAATGAAACATTATTTGTGTGTTATGTAACAATTATATAAATGATCCTTAGACTTGAGATTACCAAGATATCTCTTGCATCACTTGCATTAAGCATAATATAAACTATAGGAAGAAAGTTGAGTGATCAATAAAAGATTTATCACTTAAAGTAATTATAAAGAGTTACGATCTCTTTCATAGAATCAATGATCTATATTTGAAAACAAACATAATTAAATAAAATAGAGCAGTTATTGATTACATTTGTAACTAATTGGAACATTAATGTAATGAAAAAATTAAATTACATTAAAAAACCATGCACTGAAAAGGTATGTTAAACAACCTTTTAATAGTCCTAACATTTTGGTTGTCATAATACATGACTAAACGTCGATCATGATCTATGAATATGAATTCATTAATTAGTGAATTACTTATAAGTTAAAGGAGTTTAATTTATCTAATTCTTTAGAATCATAATCCGTATTCGTTATGAACATGTTAGGATTCTAATGGTCACACATATAAGGAAAATTGTGACAATATAAAATGGAGATTAAGTTAGACTTGATTGAAAAGTTTAAGAAACCTTTAGGGTTAAAAAGGAGATATTTAATATATAGAAATTAAATTGCAAGTTATAAGAAAATGGTACTAGTCTCTAAATTAGGGTTAAGGTGTCAAAATCGTTATAGATAACCCTTTAATTGGCTAGCCAAAAGATACGAGACCTAGAACAATAGTATTAGTCTCTAATTCCTCTCTCCTTAAAAAAAAAATTAGAGAGTTATTTCCAATAATTACTATAAATCACCATTAAAGATCAGATATTTGAACAATAATAGTTTGAGATAACCTGCTGAAAAGGCTAAAAGAAGAAGAATAAAAAATACCTTGGTATCAATTTTATCTTTTAGGCCATTTTCATAATCATATGTAACAATTGATCTGCTTTTAAAAATTGATATTTTTTGTTATATCTCACTCTCTTTTTCTCTTATATATGTATCTTTGTTATACTTAGATAACAATTATGGTGTTTAAAATGATTCTTGTCTCAAAGGTGTTGTAAAGAACCAAAGATAGGCTTCAAACTTATTTACAGTGTTTGCTATAGTTACTAATTTTTTTTATTAAGTATAACATACACATGATTTTAAATCACATAAATCTATTTTATTATTTTTTATTTATTCAGTATAGAAAATTCCTTTATTAATATATTGTTTTTTATTTCTCAACTTTTCAAATTTAGGTTACTAACTTTTCAATTTTTAAAATTTGGTCAAAAACTAGAAAAGTAAAAAAGATCACTACCTTTTAAAATAAAACATAATTGGGTTAGTATCATTAGTTTCTCAAAATTTACCTTTAAATGTTTGCTTATTGGGCACTTATGTGACAAATAATGTGACAAAAATTACTTCTACCAATAAGCACATCTGCAATATATGAAGAATTTCACCTCTTTCCTTATACTTAATCATCAAAGGACCATTTTCACACCCCTTCCAATTCTTGTTCAAGTTCATAATTATACCTTTAATTTTCCAAATTTCTTCTTCCTCTTCTTTTTTTTTTTCTCTTTCTCTCTCTCGCTCTCTGTAAAACCTCCCAACACTCCTTCCTTGATGAATCCATCACTAACACCTAACCTCTACCAACTCAGTCACTAGTCTCCTTGAATATAGGCACTGCCAACATAATAATCATTACCTTAAAAATACTCAAATTTTGCATTTTTTATCTAAAGTTATTTCATGCCATTTTTAGGTCAATTGAACATTCTAACAATGTTGCAAATAGCTAAGTTAGTTAATGAAGGCAAAGAAGTACAAAAAAACCAAGTCTTTCTCCAAACTTTGCAACACCAAAAAAAAATCATCAAATCATTCAAATAATAATGGGCACTGCACTGCATAACCATTTAATTGAAACAACCTTTATTTTTTTTTTCTTTGCTATCAAATATGTTGAAAGCAAAAGTCCTCATTTTTGCAAAGAAAAATTAAGTATAAACAAACTTGTGGATCATAATAATGTAACTCAAAATCCTCTCCCCCTAACACATGAAACGACAAGTTTGCACATAGTTGGGAATTTGACAATATATGGTGTTATATCGAGTAACTATTCTAAGATGTTAGCCACACAAGGGAGGTGTGGTGTGTTTGCTTAAAAAGAGTGGCAATTCAAACTTATGGTGATATAATAGTTACCTAGTCCAAAGATAGGACTTTTTATATGGGTCTTTGTGTTTAGTGGTACTAAAGTTTATGATGTTTAGCAAGGCTAGGTAATGGTCCTAGTAAAGCTCTAATGGTTGTCTCTAGCAATTGATTTTGGTCAACTAAAAGCTAAATGAAGGCTTCTTTGCTTTTTCTTTTTTTTTTTAAACAATTTTAGATTAGAAAAATACAAAACTTGAGAAGATTTAAGGCAACGACAATCCTTTTGGTAATGGCTAGGAAAAAGAAGAATGGTGGCTGAGTTAGTGGAGCTCAGGTGGTTATGGTAGTTGGCCTATGGAGGGAATAACTTTTGAGTGGTTTTAATAAGAGAGAAAGATAAAGAAGAGGAAGAATGATAATAGATTAGGAAAATATAACCTAATTATGAACTTGAACAGGAATTGAAAGAGTTGAGAAAAAGCTTCTAAGTGAGTTAGCCAAAAAAAAAAAAAAACAGGCGATTTATTGATTTGGAGAGGTATCTTTTTAACCCTGCATCAATCATGCAAGCGCCACATCGGCACTTAACAACAAATTTGGACAAATTAACAACATTGACCTAAATAAGCACTATTTCAAATGGTTGTGATATTATGTTTTAAATTTTGTAGTTACTAGCTAGAATTTGAAAAATCAAAATTACTAACATAAATTTGAACTTATCTCATTATATGTCAATATAGAATTGTATAGAGTGATTAATGGTTGGTTATTATTATATATTTAGATAATCATGCCCTAAACATATTCATGTTTAATTTTCTCAAGATTGGTTTGTCACATTATCCTATTATCATATATGTGCCCCTATTTGATAAAACAACACCAATGTTTTCTCTTTTTTGGGGTGTAATTGACATTATTGGTGAAGGTTAAAAAATATTTAGTACAACTTTTATTAGAAATAAAAAATAATTGTTCAAGGCAATGTAACATTAAGTAATTTGCTTAGATCTTACAATCATGTCAAATTATTTGATAGAGTACCTGTATATCATATTCATAAAGGTAAGGATAACTTGTAAAAGTATTTATTTTTTTGGTAAAATGTGATGTTAGGGGAATTTATGTAACCGACCTAGCTTCTAGCTTTTTAAGAGATTTAGTCTCATGATTCTAGCTTGTATTGTTAATACTGTTGGAGAAAGAGAAATAACAATTTTCATAATAAAGTTGTCAATAAGAGTGTGGTGGTTCAATGAATTGTCATCTCATTATGAGTTTAAGGTGAGACCTTTAAATTAGTTGATGATGACATTGATTTTTTTTTTCTTTTGGTTGATAATTTTGACAAGGATTCGAATGCTAGGCCTTCAACATTAAAGATAGCTCCAATTTAATGATCTATAGTTCATTGATTGATGATATTCATGTTATGTTCACCAATTGATATCTTACTCATTATCAAATGATTCCTTTGGTATATTGACTTAATGTATTATTGAGGTCATTACTTTTATAACCTCTTGTATTCTTTTAGTATTTTTGCAATAAAATTTTCACATAACCAAAAATAATTTGTAATTAGATATGGTATCTTGATTAGAAAAAAAAAACAATTTTTTTTAAATAATGAAAATTTGCAATAAAGATGGTTTTTAACTTTTTCAAGTTTATAATGTATTGAAATATAAACAATTGTATTGTTGGTAGAACAAATGAGCCATCTTAAACCCATGTCTCATATTTTCTCCTTATAAAAGTTTAGACTCAGAAATGAAGTTAAGGTTGTCAATTAGAATATTTTTGCACTTTTATTTGAAATCCTATACCTTTTTAAAGTCATTTCAAGTCGGCCTTTTTTGGATGAAAAGCAATCAAAATTATTAAAAATCATACATTAGCCAAACAAAAATTATTAACAAATTGACTACTTTCTATCCAAAAGAACCAACTTAAAATGAATTTAAAAAGTAGAAGGCTCAAATGAAAACAAAAAGTCTTCAAGATCCAATTATAAAAATTCAGAAAGGTTTAGGACTAATTTTTTGCATATCCTAAGTCAAAATTGTTGTCCACCTTTAAGCATGTACATCCCAATCTTATAGCCAAGAAAAAAAAAGGCCCCATCTAGTTTCTACTTGAAGTTGATTTCCATATTAGGTAGCCTAATTAAGAATTTTATAGGAAAATACCCAGGCCTTCCCTTTTCAAGTAACCTAACATATATTACTATGATACTAATTTCTTGATAGTCAAATCTAAAATTAATGTTTTTTCTAGTACTAAATGTATTCTACTCTTCGGTGTGGGTCTACCTTCATACACAACATAAGGAACAACATAGCAAACATTACTAACTTATAAAACATCGACAATACCAAAGTCGCCTGTATTTCAAATATAATAACCATTTGATATTTTTTGAACACATATTGGACATTTCAAGACATGTCCAAAAAAAATAAAAATAAAAAAATTTAAACATGCATGTCAAACATTTCTATTTTGTGTGTTAGACACTTATAACATATGTGTTTGACACATTTAATGATTGTGTTGGATAGAAACGAGACATATGGAAAATTAATATCAAAATTCTTAATAGGAGTAGTAATGAGACATGCCAAACCTAAAAGTTTCTTTCATTATTTTTGACACAAAACAATAAAAACATACAAAAAGACCCGCATTATGAGCTAGGATTTTGTGTTTCCAGGGAGAATACACTTAAAAACAATTTTAGATGCAATAATTATTCTCTAATTTGAAATGAACTCCTCAAGCTCTAGGAATGAATGGGACCTGCAGCTAAACAAGTTCATTTCCTTAACCCATCTTCAACTAGTTTACAAATGGCCCCTTAGTTCCATAGATGGATACTTCTTACAATTGGAAACAACAAAATATTGCCTTTTTTTTTTGGGATAAGTTAAACATATTCAATACGGATAAAAAGCATATATGGGTTTAACTTGTTAGTTGAACAATATTGATATCAAGTCTCATTTTTAAGCTTTTTTATTAATTGAGTTAAATTTAAAGATGACATAACTTGACTCAACTTATTATCATAATTAAAATTTTTTGGAGAAATTTACATTTAATTTATTCTTGTTCGTCTACTATAATTCATACCATGTATTTAGAATATAACAAAAACCAAAATGTTATGACTAACAATTATTAGGCAAACGCAACAAAAATAGCAAAAAGGCACATTTACTATTTTTTAATAAAGTTTATAATATTTCAGAAAACCTCTAACAATTAAAATATTAGAAAAGAATTTCACATGAAAATTTTATTTGTTAAACTTACAGCAACACCACATTTGGTTTACCTATTGCTTATTATTATTGTTGCTAATTGTTGTTATTAATTCTTGAGTGTTGATGCTAATTACTATTACTAATGAATAAAATAAAATCATAGTGTTTGAGTGGAATGATATTGCCTATTTATGTCAACTATTAAAATGATTCATTAGGATACGTATTTATTATAAAAGAGAGAAAGAAGATATTTAAATACTTAAAGTATTCTTATTAAGTGTATTTAAGTCAAAGAACATTTATCATCTATTGTTCTCTATAGAAAGTAACCCAAATCTACTTTTACCATCAATTACTTATAAGGGGTCTTTTAGCAAATAACAACTTTTGAAAAATTTTACCAAATACTTAAGACTAAGATTTTTCAAAACAAATAACAACAATACAACCTAAAAAGTAAAAACAAACACCTTCTAAATCATTATAAAGACAACGTGATAAATAATTTAGCTCTAAATTTAGTATAAAAACTTTTATTTTCTCCTCTTAATAAGTTAAGAGTAACTTTGCCTCATTAAGACATTTATAATGAAATTTTTGTAATTATCCTAAATATTTTTTATTAGATACTTAATAGAATATGTTACTTATTATCAAATTCAAATATCAATATTATTTTTTCTATATTTAAACCCACTAGCCTAAATATAAATTTCACTTTTTTCTTGAACATTTGAAGAAGTGGAAATTTATACACTAAAGACTCATTTAGCTTGGTTGAAATTTTTTATTTTTCACTTTGTTAGAATTTGTGATCATTTTAATGTCATGGTTTATGTAATTTATTTGACATCCAAAATTTGTGACTAATGAATATTTTTATTGTTATTTTAGATGGGATGTCAACGCAATGGACTGACTTCCAGAATATTTGAAGATATGTTACCTTGCCCTCCTCAACTCAATACATGAAATGGCTTACGATGCTCTTAAGGAACAAGGGGTTCACATCACTCCGTACTTAAAGAAAGCTGTAAATCGTTCGTCTTAATTTTTCTACTTAAGAACTTCACTAGTCTGTCCTACGATTAATTAAATAATTTATATATTCAGTGGACAGATATATGCAAGTCTTATTTGCTGGAGGCGAAGTGGTACCACAGTGGATATAAGCCAACCCTTCGGGAGTACATGGACAACGCGTGGATATCCACATCAGCTCCTGTGATTCTAGTACACGGTTATTTTTGCCTAGCATCCCCGATCACTACCAAAGCTATGGAAGCCTTGACCGCGTATCCCGATATCATTCGGTGGTCTTCAATGATTTTGAGATTTGCAGACGACCTTGGAACATCCACAGTATGTCAACTCTTTTATATGTTATTAAAATTAATGGCTTGACTGCATCCAATGTGCGTTCATGCTTTTGTGTGTATATACGTTAACATTATGTTCGAGAAAGGGGAAAAAGAGAGGAGAAAGGAAAATAAAGGGAAAAGGAGTTATGCTTGTATTTACAATATGTGTGAACAATGGTAGAGATGAAAATGCTAAATATACAAAAGTCAAATTTCTTATAAATGAGAAAGAATTAGTTTTGGTATAGTATATGTAAAGTTATTAGACTTAGCTTGACCTAGATGATTTAATTGGAAATTTGGTGACTTGAACATCAACTTGGATTGGGTTGCTCAATTGGACAGGATGGCATAAGTCCTAGTCAAAATCCATAAAAAATGAACAAGTTTGTTGAAAACTTTTGACTTGTTGTAAATATAAAAAATAAGAAAAAAAAAGATGTTGGCATTTCATTAAATCAAATGTCATCACTAAGAACACAAAAAAAGGTCAAAACGTTGGACAAGCTTGATAAAAACAAGGAGGTAATGGCTAAGGATGCCTTACTATTGAAGGCTAAAGCCAAAGCAAAGTTAACTTTTTCAACTTCGTCAAGTCAATCAAAACAACAAGACAAACAAAGGGTGTGGTTACGAAAGTTGGAACAAAAGAAGTAGTTGTCACCTAACTCTAAGTTCCTAACATTCTTAACCAGTTGTTAGAGCAGTTCTCAGAGTTTCCATTGCCCAAGTGACTCAATGGGAAGTACCTGGTCAATGATTCAAATTCTATAAGCATCAATGCATAATTAGTCATCTAACCAAAAAATATTTTGTTTTAGAGAATTTGATTATTAAATTCAAAAATTAAATTAAAATTATCTTGGACATAAATGACTTGGTTGAGACCAACCAAAGTAGTGTTTTTCAAGTCTAGCATGGTGGATTTTTTCCATGACAAGTTATTGAAGTCCTCTAAAAAGAAAAGGGGATCACCTCTTTGGAGTATCCTACACCAATCCTACTATTTTCCAAAAGTACATCCTCAAGATTGGTAGCCTCTTTTTCTGACTATACTAGTCTCAAACAAAAAAAAGCAACATGGTGGACTATCCTTATTGCATTTATTGACAATGACACTAAGAAGGGTTTCATTAAGCTATCCTAAAAGGACCTTATCTTCCAAAACTCTAGCGTAGATGACACTATTAGGAAATCAGAGGCATATAGGCTAATACATGATGGTGTCTTCCTCAAAGAATTGTAAGAGAAAGAGCAAGAACTATCCTCATTGAAAGGGTCCTATGGTGGATAAATAAACCATAAGGACTTTAAAGCCCTTAAAGCCTAACCTATGATATCTCCAACATCAAATCTCTTCTTAGACTGTATATGTTGTAATGCAAGTTAAGTTCCAACCACTCTCAATTGGCCGCATATATCATAATAAGTAGAGAAGTCTTGGCAACAACTCATCATTCTCTAATTGCTAGATTATTTTGAGTTAGAATTTAAGAGTTGCCAAAAAAATTATGCAGTATCTACAAGGACTACAAATTTACATAGACATATTAACCATTTGGAAGTAATTGGATACTCATATGCTAATTTTGCTGGTTGTGTAAACAATAAAAATTCTATTGCTAGATATATTTTTATGCTTGTTGAAGGTGTTATATCCTAGAGAAGTATTAAGCAAATCATTAATGTTTATTCTACTATGGAAATGAAATTTATAACTTGTTGTAAGACTATAACATAAGCTACGTGGTTAAGAAATTTTATCACAAGATTGTATATTTTAGATTCTACTTTAGACCACTTAAGATATACTGTGATAATTCAATTACAGTGCTCTTTTCAAAGAATATCAAGAGTGGAAGCTGAAACAAGTATATCAATATAAAGTATTTAGTTGTAGTATTTAGTTGTTAGAGACTATGTTAAAAAGCAAACAAATATTATAGAATATATTAATACTCAACTTATAGTTATTGACCCTATGACAAAAGGATTGCCAACTAAGTTATATAAGGATCATGTTGAGCATATGAGACTATTTAACTTTAGTTAGTTTCTTTTGAAACTATATTCTCTAATGTTTTAACTTTATGAAACACCTTTAGGTCATTTGAAAATAAAGACTAATTTCATGCACATAAAGTTTATTTGTGTACAATTTATTTGAGATCTGAATGGACTAAGGACTTAATTTTTTTTTATTCAATAAAGTCATACCTTAACAAAGTGTTTAATTGGACATTCACTAGCATTATAACTATAGATTTTTAATGATAATTAAGTTATTGTTGATAACAATTAAGTCATTGTTAATGAAAATTAACTAATTATAATAATTAAATTATTATTAATAACTATTAAGTCTTTTTTAATAAAAAATAATTTGGGCTAATTAATTGTTTCATTTTAGGGATGTCAAATGGCTTATTTTGATGGAAATAAGCCATAAGGTAGTAATAGAATGGATCCTAGCCAAACTTAAATAATGAAAGCTATGAACCATCAACATCATACTTCATGAGAAGTATAAAGTAATAGACAAGAAGATTACTTCATTTTTTGTTTTCTTTTGTGATTGTAAAGAATTGTTGACCAATATGGTTAGAAGTATAGTTTTTGCTAAATCAATCTATTACTTTCAGATCTTTATATTCTTTCACTCCAATCTCATGCTTTGCTTGCCACACATATTTTTATTCCATAAAAAAGATCCATGAAAGTCTCGTGCACATAACCTTAATATTCAATATTGTTGCACTTTTTCTCCAAAGCTAAATTTTTGCTGTTCCCTTTATCTTTTGTAGTCATTTCCTCATCAACTCTGGAAAACAAGATAAATTTTTACTAGTCCCCCTATCTTTTGTAGATATTATCTCACAAATGTCACCAGTTGCACATTTGTGAATGCTACACGTATCTTTTCCCGTTGTCTTTTCTTTGAAAAAAAAAATATATAAAGATGTTAAGATACTGACTAAACATAGACAGAAGTGAACAAATTTTACTAAATTTTAGAGAATCTAGTTGTTTACTAGAAATTGGTATGCAAAACAAAATTAAGTGAGGGCATGCCAACAACTTTACAATAATACAAGTCCAATCCAAGATTGCTAATTGAATATCTATATATTCCCTATTTATTGGTAGAAGAAAAGGAGAAACCAAATAGAGAACACAAAGACAAAACTAAAATGAGTTTCTGGCTCTCATTACCTTTGGTTTTAGTAACAACCTTGTCGGATTTGAGGTGAGGACATGCGAAATTCTTCAATAATGAGGGGCTTATTGGGTTCCCAAAACACAGCACCATGCATGAAGTCCCAAAACTCACATGATATGAGCTCTTTGAAACCTTCTGTTCACTTCCATCAACAATCAAATCGTTCCACCTACATGTTATGTTCCCATTTGTGTGGGATTCAATAACAATACAAGGCAATTCATTGTTCATACAAAGGCACTTGGGAATGGAGATTTGTTGGACCTTCTCCGCAATTCAGCTAAGGAATATGGGTTTTGCAATCAATGGATCTTGAAGATCTATTTGAGGCTAAAAAATTTTGGGAGTTGATTCTGGGCAGGAATTCGTGTCAAACCCTTCAAATTAATATGTGCATTAATACTACCAATTCTTGTGTTTGATCATCATTGGCCTAAGTTCCATCATTTTGAAAATACTCTTGCCTAAATCTCCGCTGCTTCCTTCGACTACAGCATCTGACCAAGACATCCCACTACCATAAACGGGCGATTCTCATCAAGAAACCTCTGCTGACCAATTGAACTTTGACTACCATAATTTTGTAAATATTCTAACTTTGCCTTGAAGGATGATGCTGGCGGAAACACCAAATTAGATGTGAAAAATCTGTCTGTTTGCTTTTCACTTTCTCCCAAGAGCCAAAAGGAAAACTGTTACTTTATCAAGTTGCATTTCCCTTTCACCAAAATTTTCATATTTAAAATTCAAATTTCAAAACCACAAAACCCTTATTCTAATTTTCCTATATTTTAATCTTCTAAAAAGGAAAAGTTTTACATTATCCGAGCTGCATTTCTTTTTTTATAAAAATTTTAAAATTTCTAATTTAAGTTTCAAAACTATAATACTCCAATTAACATTTTCGTACATTTTAATCTTCTAAAATATGCTGCCCATTATTCCACATAAGATCAGATTGCTGTACAAATGATATCTATGTATCAAGACCCTTGGAAAAAAAAATTAAATCATGTGTCATACACATAATTAATGTGTGTTTGACATTTCTAGAACATGTCTAAATTATTGTTGTAATCTTGACTAAAAAAATTAAAAACCTTGAACTTTTGTTCCTAATGGTCCTTCCATCTTCGTCTTCGAGGACAAGTGTTTGACTCCAATTTTGGAACTTTAGGTGAGATGAAAAGTAGATTTTGTTAGTCTGTACCATATCAACCAATGAGTTGGTTGCCATTTAAAAATGTATTGGATATTTCATGCATGCAATTTTATTAATAAAGACATTCTTTATCTTTAGTATTATTTATATGAATGATTTAATTATCATTAAACTCTAAAAATATAATTAATGAAATAAATATATTTTGTTAAGCTAATTATGATTAAATTATAATTATAAAATATTTATTGTATCAAAATATTATACTTAAATATTCTTAATCGAAGTGTTATCAAAATTGGATATCAATAAAGTCATGAGCACATGATATATTTCTTTCTCATAAAAAAAAAAGTAATCAATCTTGTGTTTTGAAGTATAGGGATATTTGAACAAATATACGAGTACTTGTTAGATGAACAAGTTCACTAAATTAACCTATTATGAAAATTCTTAAATAAAACATTATTTGTATGTTATCTAACAACTATATAAATGATTTTTAGACTTAAGATTACCAAGGTATCTCTTGCATCACTTGCATTAAGCATAATATAAACCATATGGAGAAACTTGAATGATCAATAAAGGATTTATCACTCCAAAGTAATTATAAAGAGTTATGATCTCTTTCATAGAATCAATGATTTATATTTAAGAATGAACATAATTAGATGAAATAAAGTAAATATTAATTTCATTTATAACTAATTAGAACATTAGTGTGATGAAAGATAGAATTACATTAAAAGACTATGTATTAAAAAGATATATTAAACAACTTTTTAATAGTCCTAAAGCTTAGGTGGTCATAACACATAGCTAAACGCCAGTCATGATCTATAAATGTGAATTGATTAATTAATAAATTAATGACAAGTTAAAGAAGTTTAATTTATCTAATTCTTTGTGATTATAATTCATATTCATTATGAACATGTTCAGATTCCTATGGTCACACATATAAGAAAAATTATGAAAACATAAAATGGATGTTAAATTAGACTTAATTGAAAAGTTTAAGAAACCTTTGGGGTAAAAAATGAGGTATTTAAAAATATATAAATTAAAGTGAAATTTTTAAAAAATTGGTACTAGTCTTTAAATTAGGGTTGTAGTGTCAAAATCCTTATACATAGCCCTTTAACTAGTTGGCAAAAGACACTAAACCTAGAACTATAGTATTGACCTCTAGTTCTTCTCTCCTTAAAAAAGATTAGAGAGTTATTTTCAATTATCACTGTGAATCACCATTAGAGCTTAGACATTTGAATGTGATAGTTCGAGACAGCCTATTGAAAGGGCTAAAAGAAGAAGAATCAAGAATACCTTGGTAACAATTCTATCTTTTAGGCTAGTTTTATAATCATATGTAACAAGGAACTGATTCATTCTTAAAAAGTGATATTCTTTTTTTACACATCTCTTTATTTCTCTCTTATATATGTGTCTTTGCTATACTTAAATAATAGTTATGGTGTATTGATTCTTGTCTCAGAGGTGTTGTAAAGAACCAAAGATAGGCTTCAAACTTATTGAATTTTACTATAGTTACTAATTTTGTATTGAGTATAGCATACACATGATTTTAAATCACATAAATTTATTTTATTATTTTGTATTTATTCAACTTTAAAAATTCCTTTATTAATATATATTTTTTGGTTTCTTGATTTTTCAAATTCAGGTAACTAACTTTTCAATTTTTTAAATTTAAGTCAAAAACTAGAAAAGTAAAACAATAAGATCACTACCTTTCAAAATAGAACATAATTGGGTTAGTATCATTAGTTTCTCTAAATTTACCCTTAAGTGTCTACTTATAGGGGCACATATGTGACAAATAAGGTAACAAAAATTACTTTTACCAATGAACACATTTACAATTCTTAGAAAATTTCACCTCTTTGCCCTTACTCATCAAGGGACCTTTTCCTAACTTCTTCCAACTCCTGTTCAAGTTCACAATTATGCATTTAATTTTCCAAATTTCTTCTTCTTCTTCTTTTTCCCTTTCTCGCTCTCTTCAAAACCTCTCAACACTCATTCTCATGGTAAATTCATCACCACCACCTAACCTCTACCATCTTAGTCGCTAGTCTCCCCTATTACAAGCATTACCAACATGACAATCATTACCCTAAAAATGCTTAAATTTTTCATTTTTTTTTATCTCAAGTTATTTGATACCATTTTTAGGTCAACTAAACATTCCAACAATACTTCAAATAGCTAAGTTAGTTAATGAAGGAAAAGAAGTACAAAAGAACTGACTCTTTCTCCAAACTCTGCAACACCAAAAAAAATCATCAAATCATTTAGCTAATAATGGCCAATGCAATGTATAACCATTCAATTGAAAACAACCTTTGATTTTTTTCATAGCTATCAAATGGTTTGAAAGCAAAAGCCCTAATTTTGCAAAGAAAAATTAAGTATGAACAACCTTGTGGATCATAATAATGTAACTTGAAATCCTCTCCCCTTCACTAGGCAAGCTTGTAATGGGCGCAATGCAAATTTAGTCCATATTGACATTAACGCATTAAGCTTTATGAAACAACAAGCTTGCACATAATTGGGATTTTAACAATATATGGTGCTATATAGAGTAAATAACCTAAGAAGTTAGCCACACATGAGAGGTATGGTGAGTTTACTCAGAAAGAGTGGTAAGTTCAAACTTGTGGTGATACAACAAATACCTAATCCAAAGATGGGGCTTCTAATATGGGTCTTGGTGTTTGGTGGTACTGAAGTTTAATGATATTTAGCAAGGCTAGGTAATGGTCATGGTGAAGCCCTAATGGTTGTCTTTAATAATTAATTTTGGTCAACTAAAAGCAAAAATGAAGGCTTTTTTGCTTTTTCCTTTTTCTAAAATAATTTTAGATTAGAAAAATACAAAACTTGAGCAAATTTGGAGCAACAACAATCCTTTTGGTAATGGCTGGGAAGGAGGAGAGTGATAGCTGAGCTAGTGAAGGTCAAGTAGTTGTGGTGGTTAGTCTGTGGTGGGAATAGCTTTTGAATGACTTTAATATGAGAGAAAGATAGAGAAGAATAAGAAGAATGATAATAGATTACGAAGATATAACCTAAATGTGAAATTGAACAAGAATCGAGAGAGTTGAGAAAAAACCCCTTAATGAGTCAACAAAAAAGAATACGTGATGTGTTGATTTAGAGAGGTTTTTTTTTTTTTGACCCCGCCTCTATCATGCAAGTGCCACAGGGGCACTCGACAACAAATTTGGACAAACTAATAACATTAACCCAATTAAGCGCTATGTCAAATGGTAATGATATTATGTTTTAAATTTTGTAGTTACTAACTGGAATTTGAAAAATCAAAATTACTATAAATTTGAACTTATCTCATTATATGTCAGAGTAGAATTGTATGGAGTGATTAATGGTTGATTATTTATATATATTTAGATAATCCTGCCTTAAACATATTTATGTTTAATTTTTTCAAGACCAATATGTCACGCTATCTTATCATCGTATCTATGTCCTTATTTGATAGAACAACACCAATGTTTTCTCTTTTTTGGGGTGTTGTTGACATAATTGGTGAAGGTTAAAAAAATATGTGGTGCAACTTCTAATAGAAATAAAAAATAATTGTTGAAGGCAATGTAACATTAAGTAATTTGCTTAAAACTTACAATCTTGTCAAATTATTAGGTAGAGTATGTGTATATTATATACATAGAAGCAATGTTAACTTATAAAAGTAGTTATATTTTTGGCACAGTATAATGTTGGGAGAATTTATATGACTAACCTAACTTCTAGCTTCTTAAGAGATTTAGTGTCATGATTCTAGCTTGTATTGTTAATACTTTTGGAAAAAGAGAAATAACAATTTTCATAATAAAGTTGTCAATAAGAGTGTGTTACTTCAATGAATTGCTATCTCATTATGAGTTTAAGTTTAAACCTTTAAATTAGTTGATGATGACATTGATTTTATTTTTTTTTGGATGATTGGTTTGACTATGATTTGAATTTTAGATCTTTAACCTTAAAGAAGACTCCAATTTAGTGAGCTATAGTTATTTTACCAATTGATATCTTACTCATTATCAAATGATTCTTTTGGCATATTGGCTTAATGTATTATTGAGGTCATTACTTTTATAGCCTTTTGTATTCTTTTAGTATTTTTGCAATAAAATATTCACATAACCAAAATTAATTCATAATTAAATATGCTATTTTGATAAATAAAAAATAATGAGAACATGCAATAGAAATGGTTTTTAACTTTTTTAAGTAAGTAATATGTTGAAATATAAATAACTGTATTGTTGGTTGGATAGATGAGTCATCTTAAACCTATGTCACATATTTTCTCCTTATAAAAGTTCAAGATTGGGAATGAAGTTAACGTCATCAATTCAAAATGAGATACATAAAAAAATCAGTCATTAACCTTTATGAATTTTTACACTTAAGTGTTAAATACTTTTACATTTTTATTTGAATTCTATACTTTTTAAAATTATTTCAAATCAATCTGTTTTGGATGAAAGGCAATTAAAATCACAAAAAATTATAAATTGACCAAACAAAAATTATTAATGGATTAACCACTTTTCGTCTAAAAAAACAATTTAAAACGATTTTAAAAAGTATAAAAATCAAATAAAAATAAAAAAATCTTAATAATCTAATTATAAAAGTTCATAAAAGTTTAGGAATAGTTTTTTGCATATCCTAAATCAAAACTTAGTACTTATTTATAAAAATTCATGGGGGTGGGGGCAGAGATGGTTATCCCGATCCTCGTCCCCCACCCTGTGCCCTATCCCAATTTCTGTCCCTAACCCTCCCTGCCTCGTCCGAACAAAAGATTGTCTTAACAGTTTTGCAATCTACACATGTCATTCAATTCCACAAAAAAAGAAAAAAGAAAAAAAAATCTAATTGAAACCTAAGCCTTCTTTAACAAACTAAGAGTTAATTTAGGGTGTCCTCAATGAGAACTTCCAATTGCTATCAATTATTTTTGAAAGATATACGTTTCATGTCCTGTAATTAGGTCATTTAATATTTCGTATATGTAATTTAAAATGTAGCATTTTATTTATTAAAGCATTAGTACGATAACTGTTGAGTATCCACCCAAAAATTATAATAATAATACATTACAAAAACATTATTATAAATGGTTTAAAGAAATCAAACTACCGTTCAGTGGTCATCAACCGAATATAAGTGTCTGGATCCTTTATGTTTGCGGAAAAGGAGAGAACAAACGACAACATAAAGCTTCAGTTGAATTATAATGGTAGAAATTGCAACTGGATGGTTATAAAAGGAAGATAAGAACTTTTTATTTTACTACTAAGTACATATATAATTTATACAAATCTATAGTTGCTTTAGTGAAAATCTAGATGTCAGAACCAAGTCAACCTATTCATATAAGTGAGGATAGGGTTATTGAGGTAGGATCAGACGGTGCATGGCCAAATATTTTCACGAGACGATCCAGCTATCACGAGGCGATCCGCAAATTACCAACCTCCCATGTGGCACTACGACTATATCCAATCTTTTGCCAGTGAATTTGTAATATTTTGTTTTTAACTATATATATGTATATATATAAATCATACAGGATGAGTCAAACAAAAAGTGGATCAACAAGTTCAAGGAAGAAGCGAGGATGATGCTCCAACAGCCAATGAATCCCTTAGATCAGCTTGAGCTAATTGATACCCTTCAGAGACTTGGAGTAGCCTACCACTTTGGAGAAGAGATAAGCAGGATTTTGAGGCCTCCTCCAGAGCCGCCGGACTCTGCTGGGATTATGGAAGTTTCACGTAGTGAGATTGAGGGACATGAGGATGTGAATCTTTTAGTTTGGAATGTATATGGTGCAGCTAGTGAGGATTTTGTAAAGACACCCAAGAGCACCAGTCTGCAGATAAAACTTGCACGGAAACTGGGTTTTCGGGTGTCAAACGAATGGAAGCTTGTGGCTTCAGTGGTGGCATCTGGGTTGTCTGGAAGACAGAACCTGCAGTGATTAATTTCAAGTGCATGTTGCGGTTAATAACTGGGGACTTCAATTCCATAGTCCTCAAGGAAAGGCAGGGGGTGCAGATGTTTCTATGGGCCGTCGGTTGCCATTTGTGAATTGGATAAATGAAGTCGCTTTAATTGACTTGGGCTTTACAAGGCCGCGTTCTGCTTGGGTTCGGGGTAATTCTCCTCGGACTCGGATTTATTGCAGGTTGGACAGGGCCTTGGCAAATGTACAATGGTAGAATCGTCGGCCTGAGGCTTTTGCTTTCCACTAGGCTCGAATTCAAGCGGACCACTGCCCTCTGTTGATCGGGTTGGAGTTGGTAGCACTCTTTGATGACAGAAGGGGAGGCGCAGCGGATTATAAATAGCTCCAAAAAAAAACTTCTCTCACTTACTTGAACCAATGAGGAGATGATTGAATAACAATTATGACAATGCAGATAAATTACACAAGAGAACACACTAATTTTACGTAGAAAACTCCTTCAAATCGAAAGAGAGGAAAAACTACGGACACTCTAAATCAGAGGTCAGATCCACTATAATCAAGAGAGTACAATAGAGGTACACAATCTCAATTATATCAAACAAATTGAACACAATTCAATTTGGATTAAACAAGAGACTTGTGAGTTAAGCAAGACAAACCAACCATATTTTGTTAACTACAACTCAACAAGTAGACCTCAAGGCAGTAATCCAACCGTTCAAGATAAACCTCCAGATGTCCCCTACCAGCTGTCTAAATTTCAGCTCAATCGGACCACAGATCAATAATCATCAATACGGTTTACCAATTCTGCCACAGATGAGAGAACAGACAGTTACCAGAATTGAGAGGGTTCGGTTCAAATGCAAAACCTAACATTTCAGTTTACAGAAACCCAATCCAACCATTCACAACCAAGATCTATGTGTCCTCAAACTACGGACCAAAAATCAGCTCGATCGGACCACAAACCGTCTTTCAATTATACAGTTGATCAAAACTGTCACAGATGAGAGAACATAGAGTTACCAGAATCGAGAGACTTCGATTCAAATAGAAAATCTGACCTTGTAGTTCACAGAAACCAGATCCAACCATTTACAATCAAGATCTATGTGTTCTTCAACTACTGACCAAAAATCAGCTAGATCGGACCACAAAAAGTCTTTCAATGACATGATTGATCAAAACTGCACACAGAAACTTGCCTATAGAATAGACCTACGAAGAGTGAACAGAAGTAGAACTTACAGTACTTGAAATCCAATCTCCACCGTTCAGAAATAAGAACTAAACGTCCTCTATCAACCAGCCAAATTTGAAGTTGATCGGACAAAGAAATCTGCTCCAAACGTATGATCAAAGAGACTGACTCCTTCTTCTTTTATTCTTCTCTTTTCCTCTCTCGGGCGACGCTCTCCCTTCTCTCTTCTTTTCTTCTTTTTTTTTATTTTTTCTCTCTTCCACTCATTCACACGTCAGGTCCACATAGGAAGGGAACCCAACAATTCTCCCCCTCCCGACTATGTGGAAATATTGGTCATCCCAACCAATGTACAGCACAACTCAAATTTCCATCTTGATAATACCTTGGTCATCATATCAGCAACATTATTATCTGTATGAATCTTTTCAAGTGCTAACTATTTAGAATCAAAGACATCTCGTATCCAATGATACTGCACGTCGATATGTTTTGACTTCACATGAAAAGTTGGATTCTTACCAAGATGAATGGCACTCTGGCTATCGCAATACAACACATAATTTGATTGTTGAAAACCAAGTTCCTTCATAAATCTTTTCATCCAAAGCAACTCTTTAGATGCTTCAGTTATTGCAATAAACTCTGCCTCTTTAGTGGACAATGCAACACACTTCTGCAATCGAGATTGCCAACTCACTGCTCCCCCTGCAAGAGCAATCATATAATCTGAAGTAGACTTTCTTGAGTAAATATTACCTGTCATATCTAAATCTGTGAATCCAGTCAGGATAGACTTATCACTCCCAAAACAAAGTCTTAAATCAGTGGAACCTCGTAAATATCTCATTATCCACTTTACTGCATCCCAATGCTTTTTACCAGGATTTGAAAGGAACCAACTAACTGTGCCAACTGCATGAGCTATATCAGGTCTTGTGCACACCATTGCATACATCAAACTACCCACGGCTGAAGCAAATGGAACTCTTTGCATCTCTTCCTTCTCTTTCTCTTTCTCTGTAGAAGGACATTGGTTAATGGATAATTTAAAGTGTGTAGCAAGAGGAGTACCTACCACTTTAGCCTTATCCATGTTAAACCTCTGAAGTACTTTTTCAATATACTGCTTCTGGGATAAGTACAACCTTTTCTTTTTCCTATCCCGAGTGATTGACATGCCGAGGATCTTCTTTGCTGGTCCCAAGTCCTTCATGGCAAAGTACTTACTCAACTCTTCCTTCAACTTGTTAATTCTAACAGAATTACGACCAACAATAAGCATATCATCTACATAAAGTAGTAAGATGATAAAATCATCATCAGTAAATCTCTGAACAAAAACACAATGATCAAAAGTAGTCTTTTTATAGCCTTGTTCCCCCATAACAGACTCAAACTTCTTATACCATTGTCTCGGAGCTTGTTTCAAACCATACAAGCTCTTCTTCAACCTGCACACATGATCCTCTTTTCCTTCTACCTCAAAACCCTCTGGTTGTTCCATATAAATTTCTTCTTCCAAGTCACCGTGGAGAAAAGTCGTTTTCACATCCATCTGCTCAATCTCTAAGTCATGGCTAGCAGCCAAACTTAACACAACTCGAATGGAAGACATTTTTACCACCGGTGAGAAGATCTCTTCAAATTCAATACCTTGTTTCTGACTGAATCCTTTAACAACCAATCTGGCTTTATATCGTGGACGTGAAGTATTTTCTTCTTCCTTTATTTTGTAAATCCACTGATTCTTTAAAACCCTCTTTCCTTTAGGTAACTCTACTAACTCATAAGTAGAGTTATCATATAAGGATTTCATCTCATCTGTCATGACATCGATCCAATGCTGCCCGTGGTCACTTTCAACTGCTTCTGTATAGCACTCAAGTTCTCCCCCATCAGTTAACATCACAAACTCATCAGGAGAGTACCAATTAGAAGGCACTAGAATTCTGTTGGACCTCCGTGGTTGAAATGGAGGTGAAGGTATGTGCGGATGATCTTCTATTGGAGCATCAATATCACCTGCACCCTCCATATTCTGATCCTGTTGAACATTCTCATGACGTTCTTGAACATCACCATGAACATCAACTGGATCATTCAGAGGTGTCTGGGGAAATGGAACAATATCAACAGGACTATCATTAACCTGAGGAGTTGACTTCTCAATGTGTTCAATATTTTGATCCTCAACGAACACAACTTCTCTACTCCTTACAAGCTTTTTCTCAACCGGATCATATAAACGGTACCCGAAGTCATCTTCACCATAACCAAGAAAGATACATTGTCGAGTCTTCACATCCAACTTCCCTCTTTCATCTTTAGGGACATGAACAAAAGCTTTACAGCCAAAGACTCGTAAATGGTCATAAGAGACTTCCTTACCAAACCAAACTTTGTCCAGAACATCACCTTGTAGCGGAGCACTAGGAGACAAATTAATTACATGTGTCACAGTATTCAAAGCTTCACCCCAAAAGGATCTAGGTAATTTTGCATCTGAAAGGAGACATCTAACCCTCTCAATCAACGTTCTGTTCATCCTTTCTACTAAACCATTTAACTGTGGTGTCTTGGGAGGTGTCATCTGGTGTCTGATCTCATACTTTCTACAATATTCATCAAATGGACCACTATACTCACCACCATTATCAGTGCGGATACATTTCAGCTTCTTACCAGTCTGTCTCTCAACAAAGGCATGAAATTGTTGAAATACATCAAAGACTTGATCTTTAGTCTTTAACGCATAAACCCAAAGCTTCATTAAGTGATCATCAATAAAAGTCACAAAATAAAGAGTACCACCAAGTGAGCGTACCTTCAAAGGACAACATACATCAGAATGCACCAATTCAATCAACTCTGATTTCCTTGAAGGTGAGTGACTCTTAAATGTAACTCTATTTTATTTCCCAATATGACAGTGAGGACACTTTTTTAAAACTGCACTCTTTATATCTGGAAGTTGGTTTTTTCTTACCAAACAATTCATCCCTTTTTCACTCATATGATTGAGCCGCTTATGTCATAATTCAATGGAATTATCATTTTCTGCTGCATTCACAACATCTTTGAAGATAACAGCTTGCATGAAATATAAAATGGAGCATTTCTTACCTCGTGCCACAATTAAGGAGCCTCTGGTAAGCTTCCACTGACCATCACTGAAGGTATTGCAAAAACCTTCATCATCCAGTTTTCCCGTTGAAATCAAATTCAAACGGATATCAGGGACATGTCTAACATCCCTTAATATCAGCTGTACTCCATTGCTGGTCTTTAAGCAAATATCACCAATGCCAATGACCTTTGCTAAGCCATTATTACCCATCTTTAAAACTCCAAAATCACCAGGAGTATACGTTGTGAAGAACTCCATTCTCGAAGTAACATGAAGAGAAGCACCACTATCTATGACCCAGTCAGTCTCATGAGATGTCAAATTAATCACATCCTCATCACAAACAATAATGAGGTCACCAGAACCAGAAGTGGATGTAGTGGATGCAGTAGCAATACGATCATTACTCACATTCTTTTTCTCGTACCT
The DNA here is from genome assembly GCA_023213295.1 of Bruguiera hainesii. Lineage (NCBI taxonomy): Eukaryota > Viridiplantae > Streptophyta > Magnoliopsida > Malpighiales > Rhizophoraceae > Bruguiera > Bruguiera hainesii. The sequence goes on from JAHOYR010000012.1 coordinate 7,307,682, forward strand.
ATCACTGTCATCCAAACAAACCAATTTATTCATATTCAACTTCATTATTCAAACAAGCCAAATACACCAACCAGGTGCTCTGATACCACTCTGATGGGAGAAGGGGAGGGGCAGCGGATTATAAATAGCCCCAAAAAAACTTCTCCCACTTGCTTTAACCAGTGAGGAGATTATTGAATAACAATTATGACAATGCAGATAAACCACATAAGAGAACACACCAATTTTACGTGGAAAACCCCTTCAAATCGAAAGAGGGGAAAAACCACAGACACTCTAAATCAGAGGTCAGATCCACTATAATCAAGAGAGTACAATAGAGGTACACAATCTCAATTACATCAAACAAATTGAACACAATTCAATTTGGATTAAACAAGAGACTTGTGAGTTAAGCAAGACAAACCAACCATGTTTTGTCAACTACAACTCAATAAGTAGACCTCAAGCCAGTAATCCAACCGTTCAAGATGAACCTCCAGATGTCCGCTACCAGCTGTCTAAATTTCAGCTCAATCGGACTACGGATCAATAATAATCAACACAGTTTACCAATTCTGCCACAGATGAGAGAACAGACAGTTACCAGAATTAAGAGGCTTCGGTTCAAATGCAAAACCTGACCTTTCAGTTTACAGAAACCCAATCCAACCGTTCACAAATAAGATCTATGTGTTCTCAAACTACTGACCAAAAATCAGCTCGATCGGACCACAAACAGTTTTTCAATTATACAGTTGATCAAAACTGTCACAGATGAGAGAATATAGAGTTACCAGAATCGAGAGACTTCGATTCGAATAGAAAACCTGACCTTCCAGTTCACAGAAACCAGATCCAACCGTTCACAATCAAGATCTATGTGTTCTTCAACTACTAACCAAAACTCAGCTAGATTGGACAACAAAAAGTCTTTCAATTAGACGATTGATCAAAACTGCACACAGAAACTTATCTAGAGAATAGACCTACGAAAAATGAACAGAAGTAGAACTTACAGTACTCGAAATCCAATTTTCACTATTCAGAAATAAGAACTAAACGTCCTCTATCAACCAGCCAAATGTGAAGTTGATCAGACAAAGAAATTTGCTCCAAACTTATAATCAAAGAGACTGACTACTTCTTCTTTTTTTCTTCTCTTTTCCTCTCACGGGCGACGCTCTCCCTTCTCTCTTCTTTTCTTCTTTTTTTTTATTTTTTCTCTCTCCCACTCATTCACACGTCAGGTCCACATAGGAAGGGAACCCAACACTCCTTTCCGTTTTCAAGGGGCTTGGTTTGAGCATGGGGAGTTTGCCAACTTTGTTAAGCCCGGCAACCAGAGTGAGGGCTTCCTAGAAGCATTGAGGCAGCTTACTCCGGGGCTCCAGCACTGGAATAATTGCTCTTTTGGTATTATCTTTTCAACAAAAGAGGCGCCTATTAGCACTTATTAGTGGATGCCAATCTCGATTACAGCAAGGCTTGGAAGCTGTTTTGAGACGAGGAAATCCTTTGGTACCAAAATTCCAGGGAGCATTGGAATATGAGAGAGAAGCGTAATACAAAATTCTTCCATACAGCCACCCTTGTTAGAAGAAGACGAACCCAAATTAATGCTCTGAAGGATCAGAATGGCCGTTGGATATGGGACGAGACACCATTGAAGCAGCATGTTTGTTTGTTCATTTTTCAAACGTTTTATGCTACAGATTATTCCGCTTTGACGACAGGTTGCCAAAGGGTCTCTTCAACCTTCTTGATGAGAGCGAATCACATCGTTTACACGATGTTGTAACACCGACAGAAGTGAGGGCAGCAGTCTTCAATATTGGAACCCATAAAGCTCCTGGCCGAGATGGTTGCTAGGCGATTTCACTTGGAAAAGAAAATGTTCCGCGCTAATGGATTCGGGTCCATAACCATGGGTTCCTATGTACGAGATCTCCCACTTTTTTAAGGAGACAAGCTATAAAAATAGACCAGTTTATGAAACTTTTTATCTGAATGGGAATCAAGAAAATTCAAAGTTAAAAATATTGATAGATAAAATAAGATAGAGATCTCTTATGGTTTGGAAAACCTCTTGTAACTATAGTTTCCGACTTATCAAAGATTTTGGGATATATTGGGTCCCTCTCTCACTGAATGGGTTAGACAAGCTTTCGTGAAAGGCAGACTCCCTGAAGGAAATAATGGAACGCTTATTGCTCTTGTCCCTAAAGTGCAGACCCCTCAATAAGTTGCGAATTTGCGGCCGATTAGCCTTTGCAATGTGCTCTAAGGTTTTCACGAAGCTTATAGTCGAGAGACATAAACCTTTTCTGCCATCTTGGGTGGCACCTATGCAGACTAGTTTTGTGCCTGTGCCTGGGAGGCAAATTACGGACAGCGTAGTGATAATTGAAGTTATTCACTCTCTTCGAGGATACCAAGGTAAAAAGCAGGGTATGGTTCTTAAACTCAATTTGAAAAAGGCATATGATAGAATGGAATGGGGCTTCATCCAGTCTACCTTAGATTACATTGGCTTGCCGGAAGGGCCTCGGAATCAGATCATGGACTGGATCACACCGGCTTCTATGAGGGTTCCTTGGAATGGAATAGCTACAGAGGAACTTGGTAAAGTTGAGAGGGATACGGCAAGGCAATCCTTTATCGCCCTATATTTTTGTGTCATGCATGGAAAAGCTTTCGCATGTGATTGTGCAGTCTGTGTGCAGTGGCAAGTGGGGATCGCCACGACTCTCCACACAGGGGCCCCCACTATTTGGCTGACAATGTAATCCTATTTGGGGAAGCTAGTGATGTGCAGATGCAAGAGCTGAAACAGTGCATGATTTATTCTGCCAATGATCTGGGCAGCAAGTTAATGTCCAGAAGTTTAGACTATTTGTGTCTCAGAAGATTCCACCTACTGATGCAAGGTGTTTGACATAGACGGCAGAGATTATGCTAACCACTGAATTAGGAAAATACCTTGGAATGCCTGTGTTGCATGGGAGAGTCACCAAAAGCACTTATAAAGGCTTAGTGGACAAGATGCAAGCTACCTTGGCAGAATGGAGGGCGAGCATTTATCATTTGCTGGTAGACTTACACTTCTAAAGTCTGTTTCTTCAGCTCACCCAATTTATGGTATGCAAAAAGAGAACAAAGAAAACGGATAGCCCCTTGTTTGTTCCAAAAACACAAAAAATATATATCCAACAAACTCAGAAGGAAAAGAAAATTTTTATGCAGCAGACCAACAAAAACAAACTCAACCCAAACTCCCCAAAAAACGAAAAATAATTGTGGTTGGTTTTGATAACCATCCCTCTAGCAAACCTACCTTGACCATAAACTGGGAATTTCAATTTATCCTGTCTGGTTTTAACCTAAACAGCATCCATGAACCACAATTGTTCACAATCAGTTTTGGAACCCCACTTGGTCTTTTCTGGTTTTTTCTCCACATCTGTTTAACTAGATTTGGTCCCCTCTATTAATTTCTCTGCCTCCACTTTTCCTGGAGCATCAATTGCAGCTTTGGCTGGGGTTGGTCGTTTTGGAGAGTCGGATTTTTCTTCTGCTGGTAGCATTTCAGGTGCCAATACAAATTTTTCAGTTCCTGACTTGTCCAGTTTAACCGGCCCCGCATGTGCCGTGTCTGCCAATGACTGAACTTGTTTCTCTAGCCCCGTAGGCCCTCCAGTCACAGATGGTTCTTGTGTCAGTGGCCCAATGATTTTTTCATTCTCTGATTTCACTTGTTCTGTTGCTTCTTTGCCGCCATCCATCGATTGCTTTTCTCCATTCTTCTGCAAAATGAGCATTAAACTCACAACTTCAACCAAGTAGGATCGACGTAATCACCAGGAAAATTCTCTTAAAATGACAAAAGCTAAAAGCTACGGTCTTTTTTTTTTTTTTCTTGTATGCTAAATCAAATAAACCGTGAGGAACCTTTGTGACTCTTCTCTAGAGGACAACCACAACCGGCAATTCAATATTGCATAGGATTATAGGATGGTGGGAACTGAGTATGTTCCCTGGTTGTTTGAAAAGGCATCCAGCTACCTAACGAGTACAGACAATTGTGTGAATATTGCTATTTGTGTATGTTGTGGCATGTGTTCAAGAATGTCTATCAAATAACAACCATGAATGATATAAAGAGGTTTAAGAGGTATGTGACAAGGTCCAGAAGTGATATCCAATCAGCTGGCATCATCAGTCCACTCATTTGCAAACAAATAATGAAATAATCCAAGAATCCCGACTACCAGTTTCAGATATTCTCTTACACATGATTCCGTGCATTCTACTCAAAGTCAAAAAAGGGAAAACAAAAAAAAAAAACCATCAATTTAGGGTATTGTGTATGGTGGCCCCCCACCCTGCAATTAAGCACCTATATAACTTAAGATAGCACTTGCTATCAGTATCTGAGTATAGATCTAACCTTTCTGCCAATTGTACCGTCTGCAGAATAAAAATGCAATGGCTGAACTTAGACTGGCAGAACTTACAAATCGTAGTGAAAAAATAAAATAAAATGATTCTCTCCCACGAGGATGTTGAGCTATAAAACACATAAAAATTACAATGAGAAGAAACTTATGGGGTTCTAATTATAATAAGATTCGGATGGAGAATTTAAAAGTAATGCTAATGGACTGTACACATCATTCATCATTCAGAGAGATTCAAACGGTCTTTCAATTATCAACTAAACACAAAAAATAAATCGAGGATAGAAATTAAGAAAAGGAACAACAAAAAGGAACCAAACAACTTGTGCCTTGGTATCTTAACGTCCACAGGAAAAAAAAAAAAAAAACAGAATAACAACTCTGAGTATATGTTGGGAGGAATATTAAGTAAAGAAGACACGTTATACCTGTAACACTTCCATAGAAACAATGTATAAGGGTTAGTAACTTCATTAGTTGTCACACCCGCATCCCATATAAGATGACAATGACAAGGATAAATAGACAAGCATGGTAGAGACATCGGCCGATCCAAACAATGTTATGTTAGAAAACAAATTTGTGGGTTGGTGCCAGAAATTATTATTATTATTATTATTATTTTATTCAATTTTTTATTTGATCATTTGTTTGCAAACCCCACAAGTTAATTGATCTGCTACTCCATTCAGAAATCCATTCCATCGTATGTTCTTTTTGTCCTAGAAACCCAGGGCCAGGCCATTCCATTTTACATCTAAATAAACGTCAGCTAGCCGGTATGCCAATTCATCCAGGGGGATTTCAGCGCAAAGGGCAAAGGAAATTACGATGGAAAAACCAAAAGACAAAAATCAAAAGGACAAATTTGGCCGCATGTATCAAAGCTTGAAGGAATGATCACATCAAAAAGGCCAATCAAGCTCTTAAAAGGAAAGTAAGTCCAGAGCATGAAACGACAGTCTGTAGCACCTAGACCCTTGTAGGGAAACTCAATAACGAAACCTTAAATAAATAAAAAAATTGAAAAAATAAATAAATAAAGCAATTACACAAATCAAAAGGGAAGTGAGGAAAGTATGGAAATTTAGGCCGAATCAGACCTTAACAATTAGAAAAATTAGGAATAAGAATCATATCATTTAATTACGGTTTGATTAAGCATTCTGAAAAATTCTACCAAAAACAACGAATCTGAAGAACGTCTGCTGAGCAGAAAAAGATTCTAAATAAAAGTACATCGATGCAACATCTGCTTTCTAGTTGGTAAAACATACCATATGAAGAAAGATGCGCGCGCGCGCGCACACACACACACATATGTACTATAATAAAAGCAAAACCTACGATCGTTAGGATAAAACAAACACACCCTTACTTATATGGACCAACATGACATTGAGGAACAGAAGGACGAGGAAGTTAGTTTTGCGGAGAAACATAATATTTTACCTCGTCGATCAAGTTACCAAGGGATCGCCGCTTACTACCTTGATCATCATCGTCGTTGTCGACCACCTTGTCAGCATCGACGAAGACGACGACGGCCTCCTTAACCTTGTCACCTTCTGGCTGATCACCCTCACCGATCTCTTTCTCATCAGCAACTTGCTTATCCTCTTCACCACCAACAGGGGCAGCCACAGCCTTCTTCACCTCCGTCGCAGCCGGCATCTCCTCCTGGGCCGGCTGCGGAGCCTGACCCTCATCCTTGGCCACCTTAGGCTTTGTCGCACAAGCCCCCATGTTAATTGACTTCCGAACTCTCTCTTTCTCTCTGCTTTTTCAGAAAGCTTTCTATCTTGTTCAGTCTCGTTTTGTACAAGAAGGGATATAAAGAGACAACCGAGAGAATATAATGGAATTTTATGGGAAACAATAACGTGGGGTTTGTTGGTTGTTCCGACAATTGTTCTGTGGTGGAGGAGAAAGGACACCGATCGAGAGAGAGCGAGAGAAATCGATGTTGTACACACACTTCATGTATATATATATATATATATATATACTCCCTCCGTTTTTCTTTTTTTTTCCTTTTATTTGTACAACGATTTCAGTGTTTTGGAAACTTGATTTCTCATAATCACAAGAATATTTTGATGTCTTTTGGAAATTAATTTAGATTATTAACATTTATATAATATAATAACAGCTGTCACAGGCTGTAAGTTTTAGAGACGTAGAGAGATAGGGGAGGGGAAAGGGTGTCCCGATGAGGCCTCGGAATAGGAAAGGGAAGAGCATTAATGGTGGAGGGGGAGAGAAGGGAAACGGGAAAATGATGGAAGGTTTCGATTAAAGCAGGGAATTCAGGAGGTTGCAGCATTTGGACATTGCCTATCTGCTATCATTGTGTGTTTATGTGATTGTTCTGCTTTTGCTCCCCCTCTGTGGTTTTATTTATTTGTTTATTTATTTAACTTTTGGGGTCGGAATGATTTTCTTCCTATGTTTCCTTCCAAATATGCCTTGTCTTTTTTTTTTTTTTTTCTTTTTGCCCCTTAAAAGCAGGGCAATGGAGCATCCGAGTTGGCTATTGTGTTGACAGCAATGTTCTGAAAATAAGATTGGATGAGATGATTCAATCAAAAAAAATTGAAAATTGGTTCAATGTTTGATTAGGTTTAATTTCAAAAAATGGCTATTAAAAAAACATTAACAAACTGATCCGTTTAATTATGAACCAGTGAACTGTTCTGATTTTTTTTTTTTCAATTTAATTGAGATCCAAAACACAATTTCTAAACTCTTAAATTCATTGAAACTAACAATTATTAGGTCACTTTGAACTTATTTAATTTTGGGTTCAAGCATTAAAGCTTAAACGTTTTTATAGAAAAAATTGCCCGCTAACTTTATATTTGCAAATAATATGTGACTTAGTACCATTGCCTTTACCATTAGAAAGATTTGCAAGTCTCAATTTACTTATGAACACACATTTAGGTGTTACATTTTCCATGAAATTATCACGCAACTCTCTATTTTTCTCTTCTTTGAGGTAATTCATTTATTTATTAGACATTTTCTATGTTGTATTACTATAAATCAACTAATTATTGTGTTTTAAAATATTTTTTATTTTAATAAATGGTAATAGATTAATTATTTTTTGAAATTAAAAATATGTAAATTAATGGCTTAAATTATTTAAACTCATTAATATTATATTAGTTAGTTTTTTTCAATTTATAATATATTAAATTATGAAATATTTACAATTAAATATACTAAATATGATATAATAACATATTTTACAACAATATATTATATATTATACAAAATATGAAATTTTGTATATATTTAAAATTAAATATTTATTTAAATGATTTAAATTTTTAGTTAAACTAATTAAATTAATTTAATTTTTAATTTTTAATTTTCAATTTAATGACAGTTCGATTCTCAAAACATTAATTAAAGGAGACATACTTCTAGGTTGGCCAATGGCTTCCCCGATTTCATTTTACATCAAACCTACTTGCACATTATGATTCGATGAGATGAAAAATATTATATGGGTAGGAGTTTTCAGCTAGAAAATGATACAATTAGTCGACGATATATATTTAGATAATTACAATATAGTAATATATCAAGAATAAAGAAATATAAGAATAGTACTTAATTTTTTAATATTTAATTTTATCTATTTATAAAATTATATAAAATGTGATTAATTTAAATTATTATTATTATTATCATTATTATTATTATTACTATGTAAATATTACTTTATAACTTTTTACCTAAAGGAGGATAATCAAAGTGACATCATGCTAGTGTTAGCATAATATCATAACATCACTCATATTTAAAAAGATTTTTTTTTAATTTTAAATTTTTTATTCAAAATTAATAAATACAGACTAAAACATCAAAATGTACAACATATAAAATAAAATGTTTAATAAGTCATGAAAATATTCAAGTGATGTCTAGTTATATATTTTTTAATTCTTGACTGCACATTTTGTATCCTGCTTACATATCTAGTTATTTTAAACGAAAAAATTAAAATTTTAAAAATAAGAATTAATTTTTTTTTATTAAGTGAATTTTCCCCAGATCTTCTCGTCATTAATTTTTACCATATTTAATAATAATGATTATGATCACGTGTACATAGAAAAGGGTAATTACGATTCCTACATTACTGCGTTAAAACATAGCAGCCGACTGCCGAAACTACAGCAATTGTATTATTCTCTATTCTCTCATATTTCACATCTATTTTATACGACTAGAACTAAAAATTTAAAAAATAAAAGTCTAATAATAATTGGGTATCCCTCGACAAACTAAAATCCATTATTTCTTCCCTAGTTTCAACTCAATAGGCTTCCTTTGATCATTATTTTTTATTTTATAGAACGACAATTCAATTAGCTTATATTAACTTCGAAACCAAGAATACAAGGCGTTCATTAATGCTTGCAGAACAAGTCTGGTGTCAACATTTGTTTCTTTCCTGATCCGTCTCGGCATCATATGGATTATGTAAGATCCACTTATGAGCAGCTTCATTGCATTAATTAATATTTCCTATACGATCTTTGTAATCTCCACCTTAATATGCCGGCATATAAAAAAAAATCGGTGTTCTTGTAAGATACCAATTTGGTGCCTTCTATTATTGAACAAGTAATCTTATATTCAATAGTATATCAAGAAAATTGAGAAAAAAAAAACAAGTTTATTGTAAAAATTTAAGAACTTATATGTAATTACTTTTTATAATTGTGGAGTTAATAATCTTTTTCTTCTACAGAATTTGTCAACAACAATTAAAAAGATAAATGCAAACATCTACCCTCAATCAATGTTAGAGAGCCCTAATGGTTGGACGTGCCTGTTACTGAATTGATAAGCTATAATTATTGCATTCTCATTTTCATGGAAAACATTAATTTCCTTGATTAGTTTCCGTTATACCCATTATCATCCATTTAAATCCTTGATTGCGTTTGCTTTGACGGATGCTATTCTCTGAAAAGTCCAGCTCTACAGTATCTTAACTATAGATGGTAGGCATAATTATTTCGTACCATTTAAGAAACAAAGAAACAATAAAAAAAAAACAATTGCCCTTCTCCTCAGAATCTGATCGTTGGCATTTCGTTGTCTTCTTAACAATTTTTAATCAAATTGACGAAGCATAACAGGGAAGCTTCACTGGGAGCATGGAGAAAACAGAGGAAATGCTTACCGAGAATTAGAGCTTTAGTTGACATTGGATTCTTGATTACTTAACTCAGTTGTGATTCTTTATTTTGTTTTGTTGATTACGCAAGTAATTAATTAGAAAGGGACTACGAGGGGCTCCTTACCACCCCACAGACTAATTGCATATTGCTTTGTATGTTCTCTTATGTTTAATAACTTTATGGAGGAGATGCTTGACGGTCTGGTAAAAAGAAAAACATTGCAATGTTGCCAAAGCTTCAAAAGAAGCCAAGAAAGTTGAGACTGGATCTGACATTGAATTGCTAATAAAGTATAATGATTGAATCTGCCAATCTTCGGTGAGTAATCCTTTTGATTAATCTTTGCTAAAATGCATATGACAATGAATTTCTCTATAAACCTCACTTATAGTTAACTCTTCATTTCTCAGTTCAACCAAATCCCAAAAATGACAGTTTTTGTGTTCTTTTTAAGTAATACATAAAAACATTGTTCAGAAAATAACAATAAAATGGTGAATTGACTTGAAATAGAAACATACATATTGAGTGATTATTCAATGGCACGTTAAAGCTCATTTTTTCAGAAAATATTCTAAACTCAACCATTGCTCCAATTTTAATGTTTTTTTTATTATTCAAGTATTTAATTACATCAACATATAATTAAACAATTTTCAACCTTAGAATTTTATTGACCATAAAATTAATATTTACTTTTAAAAGATTTACGCGTAGAATGGGTTTGAGATTAATCATATATAATTGGCAATCTCATTAAATTTTATGGAAGTCTATCATCAAAAGTACTAGTTATGGATCATCTCCAAAAGGGTGTTCATAAGGCTCTTTACGTTGTAAAGTGTAGAAAATAATCATATATTTGCGGCTCTACTCTTATTTTCCATAAATAGATTGTTCCTACAACTCAAGCATACAACCTCTGAAACAACCTTTACTATTACACCAAGAGACATCTCTTTCAATATCCCATACCCAAGAAAATAGATTAGAAGTAAAAATATTTATATTATTCATAAACATACTTGAACTAGAGGCTTCCACAGCTTTGTTTTTTTTTTTTCAATTTCTTTCAAGTTGGAAAATTAAACCTTTCATTTGCTCTTCCTATAATCTTCTTTGTCACAATAATAACATATGTCATGTTAAGAATCAAAAAAATATTTATCAAATAAATATACAATAAAGTAAAGATTGAAAAATCAATTCTTAAAAGTATTAGAAATAACATGTATTAGTCTAACGACTCTATCAATATCTAATCTTAATAGCACATTAATTAATAATGTTTAGAAATAATATTTTGATACAATAGTATCACATAATTATGGTCTAATTATAATTACTTTTATAAAACATATTTATCCCATAAATTTTATCTTTAAAATTTATTGATAAAATATCATATATAAAAACAATGTCAAAGATAAAAAAATATCTTTATTAATAAAATTACATGTATAAAATACCCACAATGTATATAAATAACAACCAACTTTTTGGTTATTAAGACATATATTAACAATTACTATTATTTTTCTTACACTTCATTAGGTTAAATAATTTTAATTATTAGGGCCTTTCTTTTGTTATTTTGTACTTGGATTTTTTTTTCTTGCCTTTGGAAGAATCAACTAGAAGAAAATAAGTTTTTCCTTACTCAAAGGATTTCTAAGTATGTTGTAAACAAAAAAAAAGACAAAAAGATTGCTAAGCAGTTTTAAACATATTCAAAAACTCAAATAATGTAGCTTCTGATTATGAAAAACTAAGAATAACATTAAGGTTGAAATTATTAGAATATATAAAAACTTAGCTTATGATAATGACAAAGCCCAATTAACCAATTTCTTAATATAACCAATCACCTTAAAAACATGAGCCTTCACTAAATTTTCTTTTGCATCTTATATTAGAATAATTCCTTTGAGATCTTATTATTTTTCATTCTTATAGATGCATCAAACAATATAATAAAGCAAGAATACAAGTTCTTAAGTTATCTTTGAAATGTAAAAGTCATATTAACTAGTACCACATATATAATTTGTTTATCCTTATATTAATTGCAAGCCTCCAAATTCCATTATTAATGTTTTTAATAGGAATATGAGGAATGAAAATTTAAGGATATGTAACTATTTTTCTTATTTGTAAATAATTTTTAAGTTTTTATGTTAGCCTAACTAATTTGAACTAGTAAGCTTATTAGTAACCAATATGAAACACAATGACAAATTGTTACTCATATTGACTAGTATTCCAATATATAAAGATAATGAGAATTAGTTTTAAACATAATACATAAATTAGATTAGGTCTTCAATTATTCATTTGAGTGCTCTCATAATTTTAATCATTCATTTGATTGACGTCATAATTTTACTCAAATTAACAAAATTTGTTATCAACTTGATAAATTTGTTAGGAAGATAACTTGTTTTTCAATCTCTTAGTGACTTATAAATTAGTTAAATGATAACTCTTTGCCTAATTATATCTTATATATTTCACTTAAAATTTATAAGATTATAAGCAACTGATCTAAATTATAAAAATTTAGTTATGCAAGAATTATCCATTAATGTATTATTAATATTCTTATTAATTAATTTATAAATATAAATCAAAATTAACACTTAGTAATGTATTATGATCATTTAAATATTCAAAATCTCAAAATAGTTTAACTAATCTTTTTGCTTATGGATTATAGAGTGTAATTAAAATTTTTCATTAATTTCCTCATGAAAATATTATGATGATTAAATATCTTTTTTTTTTTAATTTTAGATTATAATCTTAAAAATGAGGTATAGAATTTATGGAAATAGGGAGAACTACACCTATTGTGTAACTTAAGGCACAATAAGTCTTCTAATAGATTAAAAAAATATTTTATTATTTAATATTGTAATTAGATACATAATATAAAATTAGTATCTACTTTATTTATTATCTAGCTATATTAGTTATGCAAACTTCATTAATTCTATAAATGAGGTGTAAAAACTCTTTCTTAAATTTCACTCCACCATGATCAAGAGTTTCTTGAAACAATATTAAGTAAGAACAATAGAACATATTTTTTTAATTACTTTAAATTGATAAATTTTTTATTAATCATTCAATGATCTTCACATAATTTTCATTATGCCTAATTTTCAATCTCATTAGTATTCCTTGACTACAATAATCCGACTAAATATGACTATGGTACCAGTTCGAAGTAGATCTAGATCGACTTAGAACTAAAATTGAATCAAAACTAAATCAGTCAATTCTAGTTCAAACCAAAATCATGGGGAGGGGTTGTTCGATTAAGGTTTCACTCCTCTGGTAACCATGAATTGCTAATTTAACCAGCAGTTCCCAACTAAAATCATAATCAATGAGTAAACTGGTGGTCTCTTGAAAAAAAAAATAAAAAAAATTAAATCATTGGTTAAGATTGTCTTTAATATAATGGTTTACATAAATTTTATTTACTAAAAATTTAAAATATTACAAATATTCGTAAAAAAATAAAGTGATCAAACTAGGTAAATCGACTCAAACTGAATGGTTTTGAATTAGATCAAACTTGAACCAAAGTGAGTTGAAATTGAAACTTTAATCGAACAAAAACTTAGAACTAAACTGGAACCGGTGATTTGAAACAAACTGTAAACGAACCGCCAACTTGTAATTTAGTCACGATTCCCCTTAATCTTGAGATCGGAACTGGTAGTTTAGAACCAAAATTGGAACCAAACCGAATCGAAATCATGCCTAAATTCGACTATGAGATCAAAATACAATGATCCCGGTATGACACATTTAGTCTCGAGTGTAAAGACTACATACATAATCGTCGATAGAGAAATTACAGGGCATCCACTAAGATTATCCTTAAAATTCAAAAACGACATGTAAACATATGTGATGAGTTACTACACATTCATAATTAGTTAGCAAGAGGGTCATAACGTATTTGCGGGGACTTCATGTCCTGGTTGGAGGGTAAGGGGTTGGGCAATCTCAGGGAGAGCTGTTCCTTATTTTTAATTTCTGATGGCCAAATATGAAGATGTCATATGCCCCACAATCAGGTTCAAGAGTCTCTCTGTAGCCACATAATGTCTGCATGTTTGTAAGTTTATTTCTTAGTCATATATACCTAAAATATATATGAAAGCTATGTGAGTTGTGGTGTCCATATAATTACATCGTGTTAGACATGATACCAAACTCTCAATCCTTTTTTGTTGTTTTTTTCTTAGTATTATTATGGGTCTTTTAGCATACAAAGTCAGTTTTGGTGCACCACAACAACTAAATTACTAAAGCCAAGCCGTCAACACTAATTTACAATTTTATTTGTTCGTGCAATTTGTATGTGTAACAGCAGTTGAGGTTAGCAAAACACTTCTTTTTTTTTTTTTTCAATATTAAAATCTACATTCAAATTCCTTAAAATTTACCTTTTCACAAAAAAGGAAGTTGAACCCGCAGCCCTAAAGGACTTCTTCCCTTTTTATCCGAGTGAACAGCCATTGATGTGAAAATCCAATTTAATTGCATAAATGCTATAACAATTAGTGGGGCTCATTAATATGATATTGATGTGACAAAATGATGACTCAATTTGTTAGAAAGTGAATAAGATAATGAAACGAATACAACTATATGTACATTTAACTTGAGTAGGATATATTCCCCCCTCCCCCCCCCCCAAAAAACACTTAAGTCGTTATATGAATTTATAAAAGAACCTATATACAAAATAGGCAAAGTAAATCAAGAATATTAACCAAATAAGATGAAGAGAGATTACACAAATCAAATCATATGATTTGTTCTATCTTATAAGATATCATCATATCGACAAGATCCTATACCATAATCTTATGGGATTCAAACTAATTTATTAACAATCCAGCAAATAGAAATATTGTTGCTGTTTGGAAAAATTTGTAACAAAAGGAATAATTTGTAATAAAAAAAAGTAAGAAATTGTATATTCTATATCTATACTATCTATAATTAATTTTGAAATCCAATCATTAAAATCAAATTATAGTAATTATATAATTTAATTATAAATTGTAATAAAAAAATAAACTTTTCTTTAATGTCGCATTCATTGGTTGTGAAGTCAATATTCAAGCCCATCAAGTCAATATCCACAGCGTGCGGGCCTTTTGTTTTTCAACAATTAATTCTTATACTGATTTGTGTATTGAAAGAAATTTCAACCTGGGCCTTCATTTGTCCTTTTTGCGTGTTGTTTATTTTGTCATGCTACGGAAAAACTAGAGTTTACTTGAAAGTTGGTTATTTTTTTTTTCTTTTTTTTTTTGGGGAAATAGTTTACTTGAAAGTTTGATACATATGTTCGTCATAAATTAGCATTAAGCAATGCTACCATAAAATTTATGCATAAATTATAAAACTTACAACAACTAAAAATGATGTCACATGAAAAAATACAATAAATACCTTTATGGATTGAAAAACATTAAATATCAGATATTTCATGAATTAAAAATATAGACAATTGGCATGTTAATTTCATATGATCAAGATGAATCAATTGAATCCATCGTACTCCTCTTAAGGAATCTTCCATAAACCATTGCTATAATCTCCTTGTTCTACATCTAGAGGTCGGTGTGGGTGTGGGTCACAAAGGGTGGATATACCGGTACAGGGGCAAGGGGATTTTCTGGGGTTTTACTATGGGTTTTCTAATTTATTATTGTTTGTATTGCAATTTTTGAAAATATTTCTACATAAAAATTTTAGGATCTAAATTAATTTAAAAGTCATCTCATGTGGGTGATCATTATTATGGGTAAGTGCAAACGAGAGAGAAATAATTAACCAGCAAGACTAGTCTAGCTGGGCCAAAATAACAAAATAGATTCTCCAAGGTAGGCTTTGTGAGCAGAAAAAAGTTGACCATGAATTAACATGATTTTATGTTCACATTAATTGTAATTTAATTTTTTATTTATTTGAGCTATAATTTTCAATGTATCTTTCGTATCACATGGTTGCAGATTTAAATAACCCAACTGTGATATACACGTTTTTTTTTTTTTCTTTTTAAACCTTACAAAAGTTCTACCGTGCCAATTCTGGTGCAAATTTATAAGTTATAGGGGCTGTTCTAATAGAGAGACGGGCAGACTTTGGGCCGACAGAGTCTGGTTCAACCTGCCTACAGTACACTGCATGTGCATCACATTATCGACCAAGTCACTAGCTTGATAGGAAAAGCATTAAAGTTTTGAGAACTCGAAGCCGAAGTTATTTTCCATGGAACGATCGAACTAAAATAAGCAATTTCCATATGGTGAAAAGGATGTCGTAGTTTACAATGATAACCATATGTGATGGCTTTCTGCCCCTCCCCTCACCCGGCCATTATCTTATTATTTCTATCATCAGTCTCTTTGTTTCAAGACTAAATTTTTAACCTCTTCTCCAATACAAAAAGTTGTGATAATGGATAAATAAGCAGTCGGGTGGGCGTTCCCATCCCAACGAAATACATCAAAAGTTGGCAAAGAGACTGGCGACATATGTGGCTGACTTCTTTATGAATCAAAAGGGAAAACAAATAAAAAGATAGAACTACCCTTGTTACGTACGTGATGACTTCTTTATGAATTAAAAAAAAATAATTTAACTCTTTTTAATATGAATCAAATTAATTTAACTTAAAACTATATGTAAAAGAAAAAATTTAAGTGACCTAAGGGTCCTCAATTGAGTTTGTCAAATGACCAATTGTTCAATCTTACTTAATTTTCATTTATTATAATCTTTTGAGTAATTACTCAATTTTTATTATTTATAATCTTTTTATCAATTATTCAATTTCTCTTAATTATAATCTTTTCATTAATTACTTATCAATTAATATCAATTCTTAAAAAAAAATTACAATTATATTTTATATTAATGACGTAATTTTAACTTGTATTATAAAAATATATTATACTACATAATTAATATATAACAAAAATATATATAAAATTTTATCAATAAAATACAAAATACTTATTAGTAATTATTATTCAATTTTATTTTATTAATTTATTATTTTACATAATATGTCATCTCTTATGAAATTATAAATGTCAAATTAATCAAATTTGTCATTATCCCATCTTTAACCCAATAACATTCATGATACAAATAGCACACCAAATAGTAGATCATCACAAAAGTTTCTTTTTCACATGAATAAGTTACCATAGCCTGAGCAATAAATTCTACAACATAAGTAACACTTTACTTAATAAAATTCAATTACAAATTACTTACCAAATGCAAATAACTATAAAAATCAAAAGAGGGGTAATGTTCGATGTTAACTTTACAATCGTTTTGATCATCCAAGCCAATGTGTACGTGATTATAGACCTCCACTACAATTTTCAAGTTTAGCATTATAATTCCACATTACTAAAATTCTGCCACCACCATAAGTATTTTCAAACTCATGGTATTCAAATTTTGGTGCTACATATCATGTCATAAACAATTCATCCTAATTGTCATCTCTTCAGTCCTATACAAATAACCAATATATTACAATAAATAATGAGTCTAACCACTTAATAACTTATATAGGTACTCTTATTTCTCAAAATTTTTATCTTTCTAATGTTTTAGTTGTTTCCTTTATAAAAAAAAATAAAAAATTATTTTCAATTCATTATTTTTCATAGGAATATAAAAATTTCATTTTCACCTAATTATTTTTCTGTGAAGTATTGTCATATAGGTAAAATTCTCTTCTAAGAAAATTTTAATGAAAGATTCTATCAATTATCGGGTCAGTTCAAATTTTCTCCTTCAGTTTATTACCTATCTCAGTTCAGTTCTTTTGTTTGTTAACACCATTATTTAGGTTATATTACATATTTAATTATTTATCACATGTTCAACAAGTCATTAGTTATACAACCAACTTACTCGACATATGCATCTAATAAGAGTCATCATTATCCCTATACTCCTACTTTTCATATGTCCACGACTATCTTAGAATTAATTTATTTTGACATTTAAGGGTCAATTCTAATAACATCTCACCAAAATAATATATACTATATTTGTTTTATTGATAATTATTTCAAATTTTTCAGACTTTATGTGCTCAATTCTCATGATTAATTTTTACATATTTTTATAGTCTTTCTAAATTTTGTTGAAAACTAATTCAATACTTGAGTCAAAATTATTCAAAGTGATAGTGTTAGAGAATTTCTTTCTATATCTTTTGATAAATTGTTGTAAGAGTATAATATTTATAAATGAACATCTTATCCTCACCTGACCTCCAAAATGGTTTGATCGAGTGTAAATAGAGATATAAGATTGAAATGGGTTTAGTAATAATGTATTATGCATTTGTTCCCTCTCACTTTTGGGATTTTGTTTTTTAGAGTGTAGTTCATATTATCAATTAACTACCTACTCTACTTTTGTAGTAGCGTAGTCTCTAATAAACTATTTTTTTCTACCACACCACCCATTAAGTATCTTCGGACTTTTAGCTATACTATGTATTCGAACCTATAACTTTATACCAAGTATAAACTGGAGCTCAAGTCATATCTATATATTTTCTTAGGATATCCTTTAGATATTAAAGGTTATCGATGTTATTCCCCACAACAACGATGATTTTATATAGTAGTAAACATAATTTTTTATAAGATTATTTTTCCGTTTACTATTTATATCACTTACCATTAAATGTGTTCCATCAGTATTATTAGAGTGACCCTTTTATGTTCCTTTACTAACCAATTTGCAATATAATGATTTACATATGCAAAAGTTGAGGATTAATACATCCCACATATTGACACCTCTACAAAGTAGTCCCACCACTTCCCATTCTATGTTCCCCCAATTGCAACCACAATGCCCTTTGTTGCTGTTAAAACTATACCCTTTGTTGCTGTTAAAACTATCTCATAAATTACCATCTTATAAGTTATAGGCTCGCCCTTACAACAGGCACCACTAACTCACCCTATAATAACTAGACTTTAAGATGGTACAATTCCCTACTGCCATATACAAAAAAAATCACACCTATGCACTTACATCTTGTTATACTTAAACAGTAAAAGATCTAAATTAACAAACAATTATGATCAAAGAGTACAATGTACTTTTAAAAATTCAAATATGAAACCTTATAATATCTTCTCTGACCTATAAACTCATTAATTGCAAATAAGTCTTCCGTATCAAGTTTCATGTAAATGACTCTCTTAAACAAGATAAGGTCAAATTAGCTACAAAAAGTTTTCATCAATAAAAAGGAATTAATTATAATGAAATTTTTAATCTAGTGGTTAAATATATTACAATTCGCATAGTCTTTAACTACATTTTTTAGAAGTTGGCAACTTCAGTAACTTGATGTTAAGAATATTTTTTTTTATAATTATCTAACAGAAAAAATATTTATATTACCAATTAATCAATTTCTATTAATTATAATTTCTTTATTGATTATTTATTAATCAAGATTAATTAAAAAAATTTTAATTTTATTTAATATTAATAATATAATTTTAATTTATATTATAAAATAATATTACACTATATAATTAATATATAGTAAAAATATATATATAATTTTATTAATAAAATATAAAATTTTTATTAATAATTATTATTTAATTTTATCTTATTAATTTATTATTTTGCATAGTTAAGCCGAGATATCAAGTGCAAACAGCCCCTCGAGGCATGAATCTAGTAATTAAGTACGGCCTTGCCTAATGACTCCGTGACCACGAAAAGAAAGGAAAAAAAAAAACAGAGAAAAGAAAAAACAGCGGGATATCATATCCCCGGGTGAACCATGCCGTCATGTTGTACGCCAGTGCCTTTTCGGTTGAGTAGTTGAATGCAGCCCGTATTCTAAGGTAAAACGTTATATAAATGTGTAGTACTGCAGCCAGTGCCAGCTTTCGTCTCTCGTCAAAACTGTTTCTTTCTTGGGTGGCTTAGTATGCAAATAGCACCCAGATGGCGGAACTCGTTGATGCTTCAAAGTACCTTGTTCAGGCGGATTTCATCTCAGTCAACAACATCGACGATCAAGACCCATTTTGCTTCAATCCATTCTACACCCTCCACATTTGACAAGCGCGCAATTGGAGAGCTGCGAGTAGTCTTTTGCTATTTTTCCATTTTATTCTCTCAGAGACTGTCCCTTTTTTCTTTTTGTTGAAAAATCTATTAAACTAATAATAATAACTCTCACTACCACATAAATTCGCATTTCTCTTTTCAAAATTAGAGCTGAATATCTCGAATATAGGAATTTAAAAAGTTGTTCATCTTTAGTTTTTTCTACTGCTTTTTAAATTTTTTTCGTTTCCTTTTCATGCGGCATGTTTTGGTTATTGTCGTCGGGATTGTGTATGAATATGGAATTGGTGAGTCTGTTCATTAACATTCCAACGCACAAAATATGTGCTTATTGTCAACAACAGATTGATAGGAGAAGGGGTGGCGCAGCGGAGTATAAATAACTCCAAAAAAAACTTCTCCCGCTTACTTGAATCAGTGAGGAGATGATTAAATAATAAAAATAATAATACAGATAAATCACACAAGAAAACACACTAATTTTACGTGAAAAATCCCTTCAAATTGAAAGAGAAGAAAAACTACGGACACTCTGAATCAGAGGTCAGTTCCACTGTAATCAAGTGAGTATAATAGAGATATACAATCTCAATTACATCAAACAAATTGAATACAATTCAATTTGGATTAAACAAGAGACTTGTGAGTTAAGCAAGACAAACCAATCATGTTCTGTCAACTACAACTCAACAAGTAGACCTTAAGGCAGTAATCCAACTGTTCAAGATGAACCTCCAGATGTCCCCTATCAGCTGTCCAAATTTCAGCTCAATCGGACCACGGATCAATAATCATCAACACGGTTTACCAATTCTGCCACAGATGAGAGAGCAGACAGTTACTAGAATTGAGAGGCTTCGGTTTAAATGGAAAATCTGACCTTTTAGTTCACAGAAACCCAATCCAACCGTTCACAAACAAAATCTATATGTCCTCAAACTACTGACCAAAAATCAGCTCAATCGGACCATAAACAATCTTTCCATTATACGATTGATCAAAATTGTCACAGATGAGAGAACAGAGAGTTACTAGAATCGAGAGGCTTCAATTCGAATAGAAAACCTGACCTTGCAGTTCACAGAAACCAGATCCAACCGTTCACAATCAATATCTATGTGTCCTTCAACTAAGTACTCGAAATCCAATCTCTACCGTTCATAAACAAGAACTAAACGTCCTCTATCAACTAGCCAAGTTTGAAGCTGATCGGACAAACAAATCTCTTCCAAATGCAAGATCAAAGAGACTGTTTCTTTCCCTTTGTTTTTCTTTTCTTTCTCGGGCGGCGACGACTCTCTCTCTGTTTTTCTTTTTTTTATTTTTTCACAGGCGACCGCTGTCTCACATGCACACTAGGTTTATTTTAGTTAAAGGGGTATTTATACCCCTTTAATATTTTTAGGTATTATGGTCCACATAGGAAGGGAATTTAACAATTCTCCCCCTCCCAACTATGTGAAAATATTGGTCATCCCAGCTAATGTACAACACAACTCAAATTTCCATCTTGATAATGCCTTAGTCATCATATCAGCAACATTATTATCTGTATGAATTTTTTCAAGTACTAATTATTTAGAATCAAAAATATCTCGTATCCAATGATACCGCACATCAATATGTTTTGACTTAGTATGAAAAGTTGGATTCTTACCAAGATGGATGACACTCTGGCTATCACAATACAACACATAATTTGATTGTTGAAAACCAAGTTCCTTCATAAACCTTTTCATCCAAAGTAACTCTTTAGACGCTTCAGTTATTGCAATAAACTCTGCCTCTGTAGTGGACAATGCAATACACTTCTACAATCGAGATTGCCAACTCACTGCTCCCCCTGTAAGAGTAATCACATAACCTAAAGTAGACTTTTTAGAGTCAATGTTACCTGTCATATCTGAATCTGTGAATTCAGTAAGGATAGACTTATCACTCCTAAAATAAAGTCTCAAATCAGTGGAGCCTCGTATATATCTCATTATCCACTTCACTGTATCCTAATGCTTTTTACCAGGATTTGAAAGGAACCAACTAACTGTGCCAACTGTATGAGCTATATCAGGTCTCGTGCACACCATTGCATACATCGAACTGCCAACGGCTGATGCAAATGGAACTCTTTGCATCTCTTTCTTCTCTTTCTCTGTAGAAGGACATTGGTTAATGAATAATTTAAAGTGTGTAGCAAGAAGAGCACCTACCACTTTAGCCTTATCCATGTTAAACCTCTGAAGTACTTTTTCAATGTACTACTTCTGGGACAGGTACAACCTTTTCTTTTTCCTATCCCGAGTGATTGACATATCGAGGATCTTCTTTGCTAGTCCCAAGTCTTTTATGGTAAAGGACTTGCTCAACTCTTACTTCAACTTGTTAATTCTAACAAAATTACGACCAACAATAAGCATATCATCTACATAAAGTAGTAGAATGATAAAATCATCATCAGTAAATCTCTGAACAAAAACATAATGATCAGAAGTAGTCTTTTTATAGTCTTGCTCCCCCATAATAGACTCAAACTTCTTATACCATTGTCTCGGAGCTTGTTTCAAGCCATAAAAACTTTTCTTCAACCTGCACACATAATCCTTTTTTCCTTCCACCTTAAATCCCTCTGATTGTTCCATATAAATTTCTTCTTCCAAGTCACCATGGAGAAAAGTCGTTTTCACATCCATCTGCTCAATCTCTAAGTCATGGCTAGCAGCCAAACTCAACACAACTCGAATGGAAGACATTTTCACCACCGATGAGAATATCTCTTCAAAGTCAATGCCTTGTTTCTGACTGAATCCTTTAACAACCAATCTAGCTTTATATCATGGACATGAAGTATTTTCTTCTTGCTTTATTTTGTAAATCCACTGATTCTTCAAAACCCTCTTGCCTTTAGGTAACTCTACTAACTCATACGTAGAGTTATCATATAAGGATTTCATCTCATCTGTCATGACATCGATCCAGTGCTGCCTATGCTCACTTTCAACTGCTTCTGTATAACACTCAGGTTCTCCCCCGTCAGTTAACATCACAAACTCATTAGGAGAGTACCGAGTAGAAGGCACTAAAATTCTATTGGACCTCCGTGGTTGAAATGGAGGTGAAGGTATGTGTGGATGATTTTCTATTAGAGCATCAATATCACCTGCACCCTCCATATTCTGATCCTGTTGAACATTCTCATCACGTTCTTGAATATCACCATGAACATCAACTGGATCATTCAGAGGTGTCTGGGGAAATGGAACAATATCAGCAGGATTATCATTAACCTGAGGAGTTGACTTCTTAATGTGTTCAATGTTTTGATCCTTAACGAACATAACATCTTTACTCCTTACAAGCTTTTTCTCAACTAGATCATATAAACGGTACCCGAAGTCATCTTCACCATAACCAAGAAAGATACACTGTCGAGTCTTCACATCTAACTTCCCTCTTTCATCTTTAGGGACATAAACAAAAGTCTTACAGTCAAAGACTCGTAAATGGTCATAAGAGACTTCCTTACCAAACCACACTTTGTCCGGAACATCACCTTGTAGTGGAGCACTAAGAGACAGATTAATTATATGTGTGACTGTATTTAAAACTTTACCCCAAAAGGATCTAGGTAATTTTGCATCTAAGAGAAGACATCTGACCCTCTCAATCAATGTTCTGTTCATCCTTTCTACTAAACCATTTAACTGTGGTGTCTTGGGAGGTGTCCTCTGGTGTCTAATCTCATACTTTCTACAGTATTCATCAAATGGACCACTATATTCACCACAATTATCAGTGCGGACACATTTCAGCTTCTTACCAGTCTGTCTCTCAACAAAAGCATGAAATTGTTTAAATACATCAAAGACTTGATCTTTAGTCTTCAACGCATAAACCCAAAGCTTCCTAGAGTGATCATCAATAAAAGTTACAAAATAAAGAGCACCACCAAATGAGCGTACCTTCAAATGACCACATACATTAGAATGCACCAATTCAAGCAACTATGATTTCCTTGAAGGTGAGTGACTCTTAAATGTAACTCTGTTTTGTTTCCCAGCAAAACAGTGAGGACACTTCTTTAAAACTGCACTCTTTATATTTGGAAGCTGGTTCTTTCTTACCAAACAATCCATCCCCTTTTCACTCATATGACTGAGCCGCTTATGCCATAATTCAATGGAATTATCATTCTCTGCTGCATTTACAACATCTTTGAAGATAACAACTTGCATGAAATATAAACTGGAGCATTTCTTACCTCGTGCCACAATTAAGGAGCCTCTGGTAAGCTTCCACTGACCATCACTGAAGGTACTGCAAAAACCTTCAACATCCAATTTTCTCGTTGAAATCAAATTCAAACGGATATCAGGGACATGTCTAACTTCCCTTAATGTCAATTGTGCTCCATTGCCGATTTTTAAGCAAGTATCACCAATGTCAATGGCCTTTGCTAAGTTGTTATTACCCATCTTTAAAACTCTAAAATCACCATGAGTATATGTTATGAAGAACTCCATTCTTGAAGTAACATAAAGAGAAACACCACTATCTATGACCCAATCAGTCTTATGAGATGCCAAATTAATCACATCCTCATCACAAATAATAATGAGGTCACCAGAACCAGAAGTGGATGCAGTAGCAACACGATCATTACTCACATTCTTTTTTTCGTGCCTATCACTGCCATCTTTATTTTCTCTTTTCCACTTGTAACACTTTTTCTGAATGTGACCCATCTTCCCACAATAATGACACTAGACATTCTTGTACTTAGATCGTGACTTGCTTCGGCTCTTACTTCTACCATTTTTACCATTTCCTTTTCCTTGACTTCTCCCCTTATTTTCAGTAATTAGAACCTCTGATTTGGATAATGATGAACCTTGAGATTTCCTTCTCATCTCCTCATTCAACACACCACCCTTTACAAGTTCCATTGATAAAACACCACCAGAGGCAGAATTAGCAAGAGACATTCAAAAAGTCTCCCAAGAATCAGGTAAAGTAGCAAGTAACCATAACCAAAGAACTTCATCATCAAACTTAATGCCCATGCCTGATAGTTGATCAATGAGACCCTGAAACTCATTTAAGTGGTCAGCAACAGAACTCCCTTCATTATATCTCAACCACATCATTTTCTTTAATAAGAACAACTTATTATTACTAGACTTTGAAGTATACAAAGTCTCAAGTTTGCTCCACAAAGTCCGTGCATGTGTCTCATTGCAAATGTGATTATAAACATTATCATCAACAAATTGTCGTATAAAACCACAAACCTGTTTGTGCTCAAACTCCCATTCTTCATCAGTTTTAAACTCAGGTTTTGTAGTAGCAAATACTAGCAAATGCAATTTCTTCACAAATAAGAGATCCTTCATTTTACTCCTCCATATATGATAATTCGTGTCATTCAAACAGACCAATTTTATTCATATTCAACTCCATCATTCAAACAAGCCAAATACACCAACTAAGGCTCTGATACCACTCTAATAGGAGAAGGGGAGGCGCAGCGGAGTATAAATAGCCCCAAAAAAAATTCTCTCGCTTGTTTGAACCAGTAAGGAGATGATTGAATAACAAAAATGGCAATGCAGATAAACTACACAAGAGAACACACCAATTTTACGTGAAAAACCCCTTCAAATCGAAAGAGGGGAAAAACCACAGACACTCTGAATCAGAAGTTAACTCCACTATAATCAAGTGAGTACAATAGAGGTATACAATCTCAATTACATCAAACAAATTAAACACAATTCAATTTGAATTAAATAAGAGACTTGTGAGTTAAGTAAGACAAACCAACCATATTCTGTCAACTACAACTCAACAAGTAAACCTCAAGGCAGTAATCCAACCGTTCAAGATGAACCTCCAGATGTCCCCTACCAGCTGTCCAAATTTCAGCTCAATCGGACCACGAATCAATAATCATCAACACGATTTACCAATTCTGCCACAGATGAGAGAGCAGACAGTTACCAGAATTGAGAGGTTTCGGTTCAAATGAAAAACTTGACCTTTCAGTTCACAGAAACCCAATCTAACCGTTCACAAACAAGATCTATGTGTCCTTAAACTACTGACCAAAAATCAGCTCAATCGGACCACAAACAATCTTTCCATTATACGGTTGATCAAAATTGTCACAGATGAGAGAACAGAGAGTTACTAGAATCGAGAGGCTTTGATTCGAATAGAAAACCTGACCTTGCAGTTCATAGAAACCAGATCTAACCGTTCACAATCAAGATCTATGTATCCTTTAACTAAGTACTCGAAATCCAATTTCCACCATTCAGAAACAAGAACTAAACGTTCTCTATCGACTAGCCAAATTTGAAGCTGATCGGACAAAAAAATCTCTTCCAAATGTAAGATCAAAGAGACTGTTTCTTTCTCTTTGTTTTTCTTTTCTTTCTCGGGTGGCAACAACTCTCTCTCTATTTTTCTTTTTTTTTTTTTTTCACAGGCGATCGCTGCCTCACATGCACACTAGGTTTATTTTAGTTAAAGATTTATACCCCTTTAATATTTTTAAGTATTATGATACAGGGAATCTAACACAGATTGCGGTGAGTTAAGGTTTTCATATATAAGTAATAACAAATATAACATATGCCGGCAGAGGCCCGAAAGGAAGGTGAGCTGAAGATGGAAAGGAATAGATGTGTGTGTGTGTGCGTGTGTGTGTGGCGTTCCTCGTTGGATGCGATTGCATGAGTCCACCCGAGTCACAAAAGGTGCCAGACGTCTGTTCGCACCCTGCACAACCCATATTTATATATAAATAAAAGAAAAAGAACTCTTTGGACTTTGGGGCCTTGGGCTTTACTTCATGGCCACGAGGACAGCGCGTAGGGTATGGGAGTTCTCTAGTTGAAACTCACCGTCGTTTTGTACAGCAAAACAGCGGTGTCTGGTTCTGTGCTTGGCAATAGGCATAGGCCCAATTCGTAGGTGGAACTTAACCTGAAGCGGCAGCACAACAACATTAACGAGTGTCGCCTGCCTCGGCTTCCTGTCAAGACTGTTTCTTTCTTGGGTAGGTTTAGTATGCAAATACTACCCAGATGGCGGCACGCGTTGATACTTCAAAATACCTTGGCTGTTCCGACCTCATCTCAGTCAAGGACCAAGACCCATTTTGCGTCAATTCATTCTACACCCTCCGCATTCGAGAAATGGAAGAGCAAATGGAGTGCTGTGAGTCTCTTATTTTCCCCATCTCATTTTCTCGTAGGCTCTATTGCTTTCCTTTTGATTCCCTCAATTGTTCCTCTGCCCTGTTCTTTTATCTGGAGTTCTTTGTTCCTTTTGTTATTAGCCACGAAAGGTAAACTTTGGATTATATGTGGACATGGGATTCCTCTGTTTGTTTCAATTATGTAGCTGCACGAATGATATTTAGTTAACTGACATTCATTGATAGGATGAACCATTGTGTAGATGGGGTCATTCCTTGTGTCGTGAGATCCTAGAAAGACAAGTAAAAAGTAAATGACTTTTTTCTTTTTTCTTTTAGAGGCGAAGTGAAATTTGTGTAGCGATTGCTCGGTTTTGAAATTTCAAAGTTGGAAACTTCATCTTTAGTTTGTTGGCGTTGTGCACTACGATTAGGCTGACTGGCACCCATATACCCTACTATTGGAACTGGCATCAACGCGATTTTATTCAGCAACTAATCTGTAGATGTTGGCTGCTTCTAACATTTCCTTGACTACTGATATAATCTCGGTGGTCCTAGTCGGTACCATGCCTTATGTTGCCCGAATTCATGCATTCAACTTGGAAGAAATGTGGCAAAGTTGGAAAAGAGCTGAATTCTGTTGGCACTTATCGTAGATATCATTCATCTAAAGAGATGCTTAGAATTTTTTGACCTAAAGTACAGACTTGCACAATTATAGTTATTGGTAATTTATCAGAAGAAAAATCATTCTTAAATGTAACCGAAAAGTATCTTGTGTGTCATTTGTTTCTTACATGAGAAGCAGAGTTGCTCAGATAAAAGAGACCAATAACGCATTAAAGCACTTGGTTAGTGCCCATGAAATTCATCTGGAACAATGATGGAGGAAACACCTAATTGTTTTCATCCTGCCATAGATGTAAAATTAGATCCACAATCAGGATTTGCTGCATGATTGCAATGTCTCAACCAATTAATACCAGGTGCAAAGAGACACGACAATATGAAGTTAAATCCCACCTGACTTTCACCTGAGAATCTCTGATGTCCACGTATGATTATACAAATGAATTTAGTATCAGTTTTTTCATCAAGCTGGTGACATGGATAGGGGTTCTATGGCATGATAACGTTGTGGAAAGTAAAAGCTTTGTACCATGGTTCCAATATCTAGAATTGCAAGACAGGTATGGTTACATTTATTTCTTGGACCTGTCGAAAGCCAGATGGAATTCTAGTTCTGTGACAGCACTATATTTTTGGGAACTGGGATTAAATCATTAATGGATTAGTTCCTAACACAAGGTTAGAATGTAGCCCTTTCAGAATCATACCTTGCTGATATCTTGGACATAACAACCACCCTACCTTCATCCGCCCTGCCTTGGGGGTCCAGGATGTGATCCTGCTTCACCTTCCAGCTAAGTTGCACAAGAAGGTGAGAATTGTATGGTTTGAATGTTTAGTACAATGGTCACTATGACCTTAGCTCTTTCAGATAGGCGCTATGTTTAGTACTATGGTTTGAATGTTTAGTACTATGGTAGATAGGTGCTGCTTTTTCCCCTTGGGGAAAAACAATGTGTCCCTGGGTGGCAAAGAGAAATTTCTTTTGTCATTAATTTCAGTTGGAGGGTAGGAGGGCAAGCTGTCATTGATTTCATGCAGAATTCAGTGTCTCTTGACCACTCCCTGTTGTGCTGAGTTGAATGCATTAGTTTTTTCTTTTTTTTTTTTTGATCTAGTTGTCAGGACTATTTATCATGCCTTAACATCACTATGGATGTGTTTGAGTGCACAGTGTATGCACTCTGAGGAAAGAGAATAATGAATGGCATTCATTTCGATATCTCCATGTGCTAGAGTTGAATATTTTGGTGGAAGATTTTTTTTTTTTTTTTACATTTTTGAAGATACTTTTCTCTGGTATAATCAACTCCTTAAGCTGTAGGTTTGTGCTGGACAGCTGCAGCATCTGTAATTTGGTTTATACTTGTGGAAACTGCATTTTCTTCTTTCTTATTTTTTCATCAGTTAAAGAATGAAAGTTCTTAATTGGAAGTTGTAACAATTGTGCATATTTTTGTTGGGTCTGTCATTTTTATGTTTTGATTTCTTCGACTGGATGCTATTGGAGTATTTTGGAACATACGACCATTGGTTGCAAACCAAAGGTATTTTTTCATACTTTTATACCTTTGTGTGTATTTATACTCATTTCAGAGCTGTTCAGCTCAAGAAAAAGAGAAGCATAAAAAAGGAATCTGAATGAGAGTGACTCATTCTATTCTTGATTTGATAGGGGGAATCTATTGCATTCTCTTAAAGAGGGCAAAGTGCTTTCTTCCTCTCTTGATCAAATCATGCCAATCATTGATGCAGTAGTCATTGATGATAGTCAGTTTCCACCAATGGGTGACGATTTCCCTTTAGCTACCAACAACTAACTCTGGACTTGGAGTCCACAGAAAACAAAATGTACAGTGGGGAATGACCTTTTGTTTTCCAAGTTAAGTTCATTCTGATTTTGATTCCATTTTTCATTCCAACTCCAAACTCCAAACCACACGCACTGCTTCTCCATGCATCTTTTAAAGGCACCAAGTGCACTTTAGCAGCAAATATCATAATGCTTACGATTATGGTTCAAGTTTTTTATTGCTTTTAGGAACAGACTTTAATGATAAGAATCAGTTTTCACGTGTCTCACCATCTAGGAGGCCGATTCACACTTTCTCCTTTTTTTGTGTACAACTGACAATTATTCTCTTTCTTTTGCAGGATGTGAAAAGAAATCAGCAACCATCTAAGGTATAGACCTTTACCAACTTTCATAGTCCAGAGCAAATGTCAGGTCTTATGCTTCCTGCTAGGATAGTGGGAGGTAATATAACAAAAATATCTACTTTCATCACTCCCTAGAGATTTCATCAACTTTGAAACTAGTGTTCACTTTTCTTAACCCCATCTACTTTTATTGCTCCCTAAATTTTAATAGCCTTAGAGATTTGTCCATCCAAACTTGAAATTGGTGTTTACTGTTCTTAACCCCATTGTCTCTCTAATCTTTTGATGACTTTTTGCAAACTCTGCTCCTCTTTTTCTGGTTATCTCCTCTTTTAATTCAGCTATTTGTTTGCTCTCTAAGGCCTCCTGTGACACTTTAAAATGTCAATCCAGAGTCATATACGATATGCTATACGTCAGAAACGTGCTGATGCAAAGAGAGCCCTGAGAAACCTTATCTTCAATGGCGGATCTTCAAGAGCTTCATTTCAGGTTCAATTTTGTGTCTGATTATTTAGATAACTAAGCTTATCCAAAAGTTCCTGATGATTAGCAAATCAATTGCACTCTCAATCTTGTTACAAGATAGACTTATTTTTGTTGTGTGATTGGTAGTCTTTTGGAATTTTGACCTGACTTGAAAGATATTTGAAACAGGTAGACCTATGGTCATTAACGTGGGGCCTATAAAACTAATTTTCTGACTTTATATCGAACTCAAGTTTGGTTCACCCAGTGAATAGGAAGAATCCAGATTCCAGAGCATTTGTATATCATTGTATGCCCAGAATCCAGAGAATGCCCGTCAATTGCTTTCTTGATTGTACATTACGCTCTGCTTAAATTTTCTACTCCTTAAGCAACTGGTGTCATATTTTTCATGCATGTGAATATGAACATTAGTCAGACTGCTTCACTACCCTTTAAAGGTCATTCACCAAACATTAGGTTACCTGCTTTGTGAGGGCTTGGGAAGGGTCCTCTATTGCACTCAGCCTTCCCTTGCAATTGCAAAGAAGTTATTTGCATGACTCAAATCTATATCTTCTCATCACAGAGGAGCAACCTATTCTATTGCATTATGGCTCGCCTTCAAAATGGATTTTCAGTTTCTTAACCACTAGGGAGTTCCACATGGGGACTTTCATTACCCTTAAATGCAAAAAATTAAAGGGCTCTGTAATCAGTTTGAGCATGTCAACTTCTGCTGCATTTTCCTGGCTTATATTGACATCCCTTTGAATTCAGGTATCTGTTCCTTAGACAAAAAGGAGCAAGTATTTGATTTTATGATTTTTAATGGGATGTCAATGCAAATTTTTAGCCATCCCAGAAATAGTTTTAACTGGTGAAAGATAATCTATACGAAAGATTCTCTCTTACTGCTTATTGCATCTGTTAAAGTCAAATGTGTGCCATTTCCATTTGCCTTGTATTGATTTGACATGATTTTTTTCTGGACAAAAATTCTGCTCTATAATTGGTCAGTGATGTGGCTGTCCTTCACTTCTTCCCAGGCTGAAGGCCAAGCATGGACATTTCATGCAGAGCACCAGCATGATGCTTATATGAAAAGGCAATCAAAAGCTTCTGCTCAAGGTCCTAGGAAGTCTAACCACAAGAAAAAGACACGTGAGCTTTATCTTTCTTTTACTGTTCAGCCCTTTAGCTTTCATTGCAGTAATTGGATTTCATTGATTTGATTGTTGTTTGCAACTTCACCTTCTATCCTTGGTTTGTTCTGGCATATTACCATTTCAATATGGGAAATCACTATTTCTTTCTTGAAAGGTCAACCGAGTATGACCTACAATTGTGACACAATTTCTATGTGAGCCTGCTGATGCCCTCATAATTAGCCTATATCATTCCAATTTTAACAATTTCTGTTCCCCTAACTTGTTGAAGCAAGGCCTTTTTTTTCCCCCTTTTAACCCATGAAAACACTGCCTTGCAATTGCTCTATCCCAGTTGTATTGTAATTTCAAGCCCATTATCAGCAGGATAGCTGTTCAAATACTTCTCAAACCATTCTTCTTTTATTATGTTACAAAAATTAATATCAGTTTGTAAAAATTTCCCCAAACCCAAAAAAAAAAAAAAAAAAACCTCTACTTGTAACTCAAAATTTCATTCAGAGGTGCAACTAATACATATGATGAAAAGGAGGTGATGCTTGCCTAATGTTTGGAGCTAATGAATTTGTTGTTCACTGTGGGTTAGCAGAACTACTCACTCTTTTGTTTGTGGTTTTCTTGAGATTGATTAGTTCTAATGACCTAATTTAGAGATGGAGGGATAGATTAGAGTTGCATAGATTTCTGGTTAGAAATTTGCCATGGTTGTTCAAAACAACTATTATGAATATCTACAAATAATAAGAGTTTATTCAAACTAATAAATGCTGATTATTAAAAAAAAAAAAAAAACAAATAAATTCCACTAGTTTAAAAAATTTGTAGTTGCTGGCCTACAGCTGTACAAGCTGTAGTTCTACTAAGAAGATTTCTTTTATCAAATGTTCAGGTGAGTTTCGAAGAAAGACTTTCTCTGAGGACTTTGACGAGCCTGAGACAATATTTCAAGCAACTTTTGGAAACAAATGGTATACATGGTCTTTTGATGAATCTTCTTTCCAAAGATCAAAATATGGGTTTGAGTGGAGAGAACATGCAAACTGGAGAACTCAAGGAACTGCAGAATCGGACACTTCATCTGAAACTGAGTCTGACAATGAGTCCTGTTCTTTGGGATCCTATTTTGACAGAACAATCCTCGGTCTGCCTCCCACAGGTCCTTTAACGATTGAAGATGTTAAAAAGGCGTAAGTGCTTCAGTGCTAAATACAGTTTTGAGAAATACAATTTTATCTCTTACCTTAGGCCAGTTTTTTCTCTTAGTCTCTTATGAAATTATTTTATTGCCATCATACCATATACCTGGCAGGTTCCGCATATCAGCTCTAAAATGGCATCCAGATAAACATCAGGGTCCTTCACAGGTTGATAAGTGACTTGTCATCCATATTCATTTCTCACTTATCCTATCCTGTCAATTTGTTGTGTGGATATTCTGTTCCAGCTTTAATTCAGCATCTCTCACATGATTTCATTGTTCTTAACCAGGACTTGTAGCCTATCTACATGTGTGACATATATTCTGAGTTAGGCCTGCTTCTAGATTCCAAGTTTTTACTTTGTGTTTATGATGGCTTTCATTTTCGGATCATCAAACAATGGGAATGGGTTCTTTTTTCATTCAATGGACAATATCTTTACCATACACATGACACCACTTTATGGGTGCCCTTGCTCCCTGGGGGGAGGCGGGGAGCACGGTGGAGGTGAGTGTGGAGGTACTGGTAAATCTGGCACTAAGAATTGCTTCCTCCTTTCCAGTGATATGTTACTTACTCTTTGGGGGGTTTTGTGGATTCTTTTTGAAGCTTATGGATGGATAATGTCGCTCCATGGTTGCAGGCTGTAGCTGAAGAGAAATTCAAAGTCTGTGTTAATGTATACAAATCGCTATGCACTGCCCTCTCCTGAGGTTTACCGGTAGATTATAAAATAAAATGCAGATTTATTATGATTTTTTTTTTTTGAGAGAGAGAGAGAGAGATTTAACGAAAAATAGCAATAATGGAAAAATATTGACATTGTACGATTAATTTCTGTTGTTTTGTATTTGACAAAGTATACTATTGCAAGTTATGTAAGCAGGTCCAATAATTTTTGCCACAGGCCTGTAATTGGTCTGTTTCAACAAATCACAGACACGGCGTAATAGAAGAGAATGTTGTGTTGGACACATGTTGGACACGGACATGCATCCGAGACAATGAAATTAGAACGTTAAAAAATAAAAATAAAAATAAAAATTTGGAGAAAAGAAGGTTTAGGACATGCGTGTCCGACGCAGGAGTGGGGCGTGTCCAGCATGGCGAGGACACCCTGTAATGTTTGTGGGGATGAGTTCTTCGAGAAGTCACCAGTCGAGTTGTGGGGGTTCGGTTTGTGTGTTTGGGGTTAGACCCCAGTGCGATTGTGGGTGGTGGTCGGTGATAAATCCGGCGATTGAATGACAGGGGTGGTGGCGTTGCACGACTTCCGGGGAGAGACCGAGCCAGAAAATGCGGCTCTGGATGGATGTCTGAAAACTAGGGAACCGGAGAAAAAAGGGAGTCTTTTTCGGGTCTTCACGTCCTGGAAGTCGCAGTATTTATGTTGTTTTGTGTTTGTGTTCTTTTGACTGTCTGTACGTGTTTATGCTTTATAAGTTTGTTCGAGTGAAATATAATGTAAGATTTCAAATGGTAAAATGTAAAAACATAATGGTACTTGCTAATCACGAAGTGTCACCTAACGGCAAGGTGACGAAAAATTGTTAATTTATGTAATGGAAATGATGTCAAGGGTGGTTTTTTTTTTTCTTTTTTTCTTTTATTTTTTGTTGTTTAGAAAAAAAGAGTGGATATAGATTAAAAAAACATTAAAACGTATTTAGAGTCGGGGCTTTCTTTTCGATTTTTAAAGTCAGTCAGTTTGGTTTAGAGGGTCTTTCCAAAGTCTCCTCTTTGTGAAGACCCCGAAAATCTTTAATCTCTCTCTCTCTCTCTCTCTCTCTCTTTATATATATATATATATATATATATTAACTAAGCAACATGACACATTATGTGAATGGATACTTTTGGACTTACTATGTAGGCTTGGTCCACCGAAATGGATTGAGCTAGGATTTCAACATGATACGTGATAATTGTAAATGCACCATATCACTTGCACACATTCTAATTGATAAGAGTAAACAAGGGAATTGAGACAAGAAATGAAATTTTGTGTATTAATCTTGAATAGATTATATGAATTTATTATACACATGTCTATACATAATATGAGGAAAGTATAAATTATGAATATTAACTAAATCATATTAATAAAAATTATATAAATTAATTACATAATTTGATCATATTTTATAAAATAAATATAAAATTAAATATAATAATTTTATAAAATTGTAATACTTTTTTTCAAATTTAAATTATAATATTACTAATTTGAATTTGTGAATCAAATTAAAAAAATTATCTTAATAAATAAATTTTGATACAGAAATTAATAATTTGATTAAAAGAAGTAGTATAAATTAAATAAATTATATTATATTAACAAATAAAATAATAGTTATTTTTAATATGATTAGTCTACTCATAAAAAATATCATGGTCACAATTTATAGATGTAAGGAAAGAGTATGTGAAATCCACATCTTATAGAAGTCGTTTATAATAATATTTTGGATTTATGATCAGCAATGGCTCAAAATTCAACTATGATACTTAATCAAGAAATAACTGTTTGTCTTTTACTAGACCAAAAGGTAAGAGAATCATGGAAAAGAAAAAACAATATTCTCTGCTAGACCATATGATATTGATCTCTAATGGATGAAATTATGTGTATTGATCTTGAACAGGCTTCATAAATTTATACAAAAGTTTATACATAGAATATACCAAAAAAAACTTAAAAGTAATATTTTGTATATTTTGTTGTAGTATATTCTATATTTTTAATTAATTTTATATTATGTGTACAGTTAGTCTACCAAAAATGAATTTACGTGGTAGAACCCTTTTCTTTTTTTTTTTATTATTATTTGTTTGTGTGGACAACATCAATGATCAAGATAAAAGTAAAATGATGTCTTCAGTGATTTCATCCACGATTTGCCCAGTGAATGCAGAGTGTTGACCAGAACCAGTAACGACAAAGTAGCCATAATGTGTCATTGTAGTCCATATAACATTTGAAAGACAGTAAACGGAAGGTTCATTCAAGTCCATTTCCTTTCTGTGGTATTAGGTTGCGTACCAGTAACATTCGATAGTCGAATTAAGAAGCAGATTTACCATTGTTGTTTCTTTTTGAATAGTTCATGGTGCAATTGATTGTGATAAGGCTATTCCACAGCTCAATTAAGTACAACCCAAATGTCCATCAAGAGGAGAAGACAACAAAAAGAGAGATTCCCAATCATAACTGAAAAACTTCCAAGTATCCCATATCAGCCATATCAAAAAATGATTCTAACAGCTAGACTACAATGATTGATACTTTGATACAAATTTAATCAAACATTTACCCCTTGAAAAGCTAGAAAGGAAGCTGTACTACTATTACATCTTACATGTCAACTGCTTTATTCTGACTGTTGGCTCTTTCTATCTTCCTTACATGTATTCAACAAATGCAAAATTTAATATACATCCATGTCATTCCCATGAGGAATCTACCCATCGGTGCAAAATAAATTCTTCAAAGTCCGAACAAGCCAACAAAGCTAAGAAACTGTCTGGCAACAACCATGACCCAAATCTCAGCGTAAGCCACACCATATTCATCTCTTAAGACCACTCTACTTTCCCCATTCACTCCATAATTACCACTGAAGAAGGATTGTTAGCAACAATTCGATAACAATCTTCATCTTCTTTTCCTCTGCCATCATCTTGGCTCTGATCAACATTTTTGCTTTCTCCATCTTCTGTTGTTGCTGATTCCATCCGTTCTTGCTCACCCATCATGTGCACTTTGAGTCCTTCAGACTTCAACCTGTACTTGAACAAGAGTTGACAAAATTGTCAACTTTCACAATCTTCTCTTTATATAGAGCATCAAGCTGGTGAAAATAAGGACAAGTCTTTGAATCCTCAGCCCTTCTCTTGTTGTCATCTTTTACCCTCTTAAAGTACTTGTTCATATTTTCCCACTTCTCTTTGCACCTCTTCGCACTTCTATTGTAACCAAGCTTTTTCATTCCTGCCGACATCTCCTCCCATAGAGGCCCTTTAGGCCCATTTTCCTGATATTGCATATTAAGATTACTCCTCAGCCTTATCAGAGCTTCAATTTCTTCTTTAGGCCATCTTGATGAGCTTATATGTACAAAATTATCCATACTACTATTGTCTTGTGTCTTCACTAGTTTCTCTAGGGGATATTTTTGGTTCTCAGCCAGTTGCAACAGATTTATTAAATTGTTTGACATTTGCACCGAGCCATCTTGCAGGGAGAGTTTTTGTAAAAACAAAAGTACAGCTGTATCTTTTGCAGCTGCAATTGACCTTTCTTGAGCTAGGAGCTCACGCTCTCTCTTAATCACATCCAATTCTTGCTTTTTCCATGCTTCCTCTCTTGCTATTCTGTCTTGTTCACATTTCTCAATTGCCTGTAGAAACTTCCTCTGCAGGTTCTCTTGTTTCTCAATCAATTGCTTCATCAAACACTCAAAAAAATCTGCCAATTTCCCCTTCTTCTCTCCTGTTCCTCCTGATTCTTTGCTGCAAATAGATGCAGTCGAAGTGAAGGTGGTGTCAACAAAATTCATACTAGGACTTTGGAAAGACATTGGAATCGCATTTGGAATTATATTAATTGGGCTTGCTGCAGTTGCATCCATGGAAGTTTGGACTTTATCTGCTGATCCTGGTGATGCTAAGACATGGTTGTTGTCAAGAGCTTCTAATTGCTCAGAAAACCTAAAGGACTTGCTGTTTGGCTTGCAGGACCTTCCTTCTTTAGTTCTTCTATGGCACTTGTAGACATTCTCAAATTTCTCTCTGCATTTCTTTGCACTTCGGTTATATCCAAGCTCGCTTAGTTTCCTGATACCAACAGTTCCCATAGATACTCTGTCAACATTCAATCAAACAATATTGAATCATAACAAAATACTCAAACGAACCAAAGAAAGATACAATAATTAGAGCTACGCAACCATACTTTTAGTAACACTCCTTTGACAATAGTCACCCAAAGATAAACCGAACGAACCGACCTGGTGCACAGAAAATCAACAAAACATATACAAAGACAGTGATTTGTTGCTATTTATAACCGATGTTTTCTCGCAGAATTGATTAAGGAGGTAATAACTCGAGGAAAACGAGCTCGTGTTCAATATTTACGAGGTCAGCAGACAAGAAATGCAACAAAGGAAAAGACCCACCAAGGCTTTCCTTTCATTTTCTAGCAAACATTCTCGAGAAAAAGGAAAAAAAGAAAAACTGGGAATAGAAAAACAAAACTCACCCGGAAACTTCTTCCCGGAGAGGAGCCTTGGGGCTGGAATCTCTAAATGCAGCGTCCATGTCAGACCTTATCTTCAGCAAAGCCGAAGTCTCTTGCCTCTGCCACCGGTTGCCGATTAAGTACGGGTGGCCCTCTTCAGACTTAACTTTCTCCTCCTCCTCCTCTCCAACTCCGGCGCCATCAGTTATACTTCTACCTACTACCGGTGGTAGTCTCAGTGGCGGCATCATTTTGGCTGCTAAGTTAATTAAAATAAAGAGTTTAAATTAGGGTTTAAGGGGACAAAGTTCAGCGAGCTGTGATCAACTGGGTTTTGGCCTGGGGGTTTTGGCTCCATTTCTTAAATGACTGATATAACCTTAAGGCTTTTGAACGAGTTTTTTTTTTTTTTTTTTAAGTTTATTATATCAATTGGCTAATGTGTATTTATATATATATATATATATCAATCAAACGTCCCAATACCAAAAGCCTACTTTAAGTATCAATTAATTTAGACTGGTGATGGAATTTCAACTATATTGAAGATAGGCGAGTCATAAAAATGATGGAGATTCCCTCTCTTGTGTAACATACAATTTGCTAAAATTCCTAATCAACTGATAAATAAAATAATGAGTTGGTATCATATGATTTCAGTAAACTACTGGATCAGCCGAAAAACAATATTAATATTAGTTATTCTCCGGATTAGTTAATCGGATTGTCTAACTTGAAATCCTATGTAGTAAACAGCATTAATTTTTTCATTCTTTCTCCTAGTATTCTATAATAAAATTAAAAAAAAAAAAGAATACTACTCTATAATTCTGTTAAAAAAAAAAAAAAAGTACTAGCACATTGTAAGGTAAATCGGGTCGCTACAACAAAACTCGAGAAAGCAGGTCTCGGGCTGCTCGGTAAAAATTGCCTATCTCTATCGTCAATCCTACAAATCTAGACGTATGTTTATTTCTATCAAACAAATTGATAAAATTTTGAACTTATGAACTCATTTATTTTTTTCGTTCTTTAGTAAAGCGGGAAGTAGAATTTTGCTTTTGGACTATTTTCCTTCTTGGTTGAGTCATATTTTTAATGCCTCGTTAACAAGATTAAGATTCGAGTGTAATGTTTTATTAAAATATAAAGATAAAAGTGTGTTAAATTTGTCCCTCTAATAATATAAATAAATAATTTTTAAATTTATTTTTAAAATTTGTTTAATATATAAGTAAAATTTAAATATAAAGATATTTAGCTCATTTATAATTTTTACTCATTTTATTACTCATCAATCAATTATAATTGTCATCATCCAAAAAGACGAAATTGTTGTGATTTATAGGAAAATTACTAAGATTTATAGGATCATGTGATCTACTATAGAAAGATTTTTAAATTTCAAATTTCATTTGAGTTAATAATGATACAAGGATTTTATTTTCTATTAAATCTTGATGTATAAAAAAGTATTAAATAAAATCTTAAGTGATATCGATGAAAGATAAAAAGAATTATAAAAATTTAAAGTTAATAGATATTTGAGATTAGTTTATCAGACTAGTGCTTATAGTGGATCAAACACCAATAAGCTAATAGGAGAAAAGTTATAAAGATTTTAAATTGGTCAACTTGATTAATGAATACAGTTGACCAAAGGTAATTGGATAGTTGAAAGTTTTAATATTGTAAAAGTTATAGAGAATTCAAGATAATGGACTTGGTTAGCATTTGTAGTTGATCAATGAGATTGAAGAATTAAAAGCATCAAAGTGTGAAAATGTTATAAAGATTTTGGGCTGATTAGTTGGTTTAAGATGTCTCATAAAAAATTTTTCCCATTTTGGAAATTGATTTTTTATTTTCATAAAAAGAAATCAATTTTTAATAGTTAGTTTGTTGTATTTATTTATAAAAATGTTGTAAAAATCTTTTGTAAAAAGAGTTAGAGACTGAGATGAGTTATTCATTATGTATATCTAATGAAAAGAGAAAAGTAATTATAAGAGAGATCAAGAGTTTTATAATGAAAAGTTAAAATTGTAAAATAAGTAAGAGTATTTTAATGAAAAATGATAAAATGTGAGTTTTTAAGTTATGAAGAATTATTAATTCTTGTAAAAACTTTGTGAAAATTTTGTTGTAATTTAGGCCATAATAACCCAGTGTGAAGATTTTTCTTTACTTTACAAAAGATGAAAGAGTTAAAGAAATTAAAATCTCAAGGAATGAACCTTAAAAAGTGAATGTAAACTATAAGTTTTAGTCAAACTACTATAAATTGTTATATATGTTTTCTTTTTCCTTATTTTATTTACTTTTAGTTATTTATATTACTTATTTTGTTTTTATTATTAGTTATCTTATTATTATTATTTAGAGTTGAAATTGAGTATAAGTTAAGCAATAAACTCAATTTACTATCCGTCTTGGGTTACCTTAGGGATTAATAATCTGTGTAATGTTTTCTTTAAGTTTATGACCAAAAGACTTATGAATTGAATCAAGTTAATCTTGCCATAAATAATATTAAAGGCTTAAAGTAAATTTGTTCATAAAAGGTCAATAATGAACAACACATTGATTGATTATGAGACATTTCATTTTATGAAAATAAGAAGAGAGGGTTTTACGAGTTATATGGCTTTTAAATTGGATATGTTGAAGACCTATGATCATGTTAAATGGCTTTTTCTAGAGTAGATCAAGTTATAGGTTTTGCTCCACTTTTGGTTAATTTAATTATTCAGTATGTCTCGCTTATTACATGCTCTTTATCGATTAATGCCAAGTTTTTTTCTTATTTAAAGGCCTTTGACAAGGAGATCTTTTTTTCTCCTTATTTGTTTTTACTATATGTAGAAGGCTTCTCTGATTTACTTTTAGATGTTTAATGCCAAGGCCTTATCCATAGTGTCTAAGTAAGCAAAAATGCCTCACTTATTATCCACTTATTTTTTGCTAACAATAGTTTATTATTTATAACAACAACACTACATGAATGCAATGTCATTA
This sequence comes from Bruguiera hainesii, assembly GCA_023213295.1. Taxonomy (NCBI): domain Eukaryota; kingdom Viridiplantae; phylum Streptophyta; class Magnoliopsida; order Malpighiales; family Rhizophoraceae; genus Bruguiera; species Bruguiera hainesii. Next base: position 7,348,591 of record JAHOYR010000012.1, read on the forward strand.
AGTGTCTTTTATCTACTTATTAGTATGCCTTAAGATGGAAAATACATCTTGAGAAGACAATCTTTATTTTAGTCAAAATGTACATGAGTTGTAAAAAAGTGCTTTGAAAGAAAGTTTGAGTTTAACAACAATCTTAAGACCAAAATCTTTACTTAGCCTTTCAATGATGATTGGTTCTACTAAAAGGGAAGTTTGTAATTTGATATTTTTTGAATCAATATTTGTTAGGAACAAACAAAACATTCATTCATGATCACTTTATAATGACAAATCATTTATTGATCACTCAACTATTTATATATAATTCATAATATATCTAACTTCATGCCCACAAGTGATCCTTAATTAAAACAACTTAGAGGTAAGATCAAAACATACTAATTCTTATATGTGATACCTTAGTAATATCAAATTTAAGAATCATTTATACGATTATCATTTAAGAAATTTCTTAGACACATAAGTATTGTTTCATTTGGAAATTCTTATAGTGGGTCAATTCAGTGAACTTATTCAATTAATAAGTATTTAAATGTTTGTTTAAATATCTCAATACTTTAATTTATAAGATTAACCACTTTTTTCATAAAAAAGAAATACAACATGTGTCAATCTTATACTCTATTAATATCTAGTTTTAATGTTATATTAACTAAGAATATTTAAGAATAATACCTCAATAAGTATCTTATAATTATGATTTCATTATAATTACTTTTATAAAGTATATTTATTCTACAAACTTTATCTTTAAAGTTTATTAATAATTATATGTTATATAAATAATACTAAAAATAAAAACGTCTTTAATTGATATATATTGTATACATAAAATATTAAATATTTATTTATAATAATAACTAACACATTAGTTATTAAGGCATATACTAATACTTTAAGCCAAAAACTTGCTCCTAACTAGTTATCCTTAACATGACTCTTTAGCTCTTTTTAAATTTTTGCTACTAACAAGACTTTATAGTGCAATTGGTTCCATTTAGTTCCCAACATAGGTGTTTTCTCCTTTAGGTTTTTACAAAATTAACATGAATGCAATAATATTTTCAAGCCATAAAAGAGTAAGAGTTATTGTCAATGATCATTTTAGATGTGTGCTTTATGTTCTTACAAAAGTTCTTTTAGGCTATTATGATGCCTTCATTTTAGAGAAGCTTACGATTTGGTTAGGAAATTAGTTAGTTGTGACTCTATTTTTGCATGATATAATGGTGGACTATGATTCCCTCCAAGTTTCACATCATATGTACATTGAGTCCAAGACATTTCTTGTTAGCTTAATTGGCTATGAACATTCAATGGATTTGTTCTTCTTTTAGTATTATTTGGTTAAATTGTGAAACTTTTGCCATTGATTTTTATTGTTTAATGTTTTGATTTTACTATTTGTTGTCTATTTTATGATATTTGTTGTTTACTTTTGATTTTTTTGTCACCAACAATTTTTTTTAATTCTTAACAAGAATTTTTAATAATTATTATACAATGTGATTTATTAACAATAAATAAATGATTAACATTATATTTTGATATCAAATATAAATTAAAAAATTAAACTTTAATACCAAAAAAATTCATTTTTTGTATGACTATGTACTAATAATAATAAAGTCAACACTAACATTAATATATTAACTATTATATCATTATCAAATACATAACAAATGATAATAAAAAAAGCAATATGTTCCTCCTTGCTCATTATTATAACCTCTAAAATGATGACAATTACTTTAGAGATCAATGGTGCTTTGCAATTCACCAATCATTAGGGAATATATAAAGCATAAACCTTTAATTAGATAAATACCAAAAGTTTAACATTTTTTTTAAAATATGTAGTTTTATAAATTGAAAACAAATACTTCAACAAAAATTATGGTTGAAAATAAGATAAAAAAATGGCTTTAATTTATTAGAGAGTTTAAACCACCTTATAACACCATGTTAGTAAAGGACTTAACCACTTAGTTTTAAGACACAATTTAACTTTCCCTTTCCTACACAGAAAAATATATAATTCACAACAGCCAATTACCTTACTAGAGTAAATCATCTAACACCATGACTCATTGGCTCCAAACAAGCAAGAAAACAAGGTACACAACATCACCAAAGAATTATCTTTACTAAAAAAAGAAAGTGACAACAACAAAAAGGCATATTTCTTTTAGGCAATAAAAAAAAAATCCAAAACATCATGATAGCTAGATTTAAAAGAATCAATTTTAACAAAAATTGATCAAGAAACTTATGCATAAGAAAGAAAGATGCTACTAAAAACTAGGATTTAGTACATCGGATTGAGTTTGATAATTAGGAGTCAAAAAGTCATGACACTTTGGAGAATTTATTATGAATTGGATGATATTAATAGATAACAAATTAGAAACTTTTTCTTTCTGTTATTTTCTTTTAAGTTCAATATAACTCTTATTAGATTTTTTTATCTTATTTTGTAGAAAGTTATATAAATTCAAAGAAGTTAGTAAGAAAAACAAGATAAAAAGAAAAATAATGTAAGAAGTATAAAAAGTGAAATGAGAGATTCATATACGATATAAGGAAAATAAATTTGAAACTGAATAAATATTTAAAAATTAGAAATTAAAAAAAGAAAATATTTTTTTTCTAGTTTATGAATATTGATTTTTTCCTTAAAAAATGCTTTCAAATTTAAGAAGGAAAACAAAATCATGTAACAATTGTCAAACATAATTTTTTATTTTTATATAACAAATTAAAAATTAATATTCATACCAAACAAATTCTTACTAATTTTTCTTTTAATTATACTTTTAGAGTTCATAATAGTATAATCCATTACTTAGTTAAATCTTTTAATGTTATAGTTATAACATCTCACACCTCTAATTACTTTTTTACTAGAATATGACTTATGTAATATTATTTTTTAATTATGCAAGAATTTTTTTTAATAAAATAAATAAAAAGAAAAAAAATTATTGATATTTTTAATTAATGCAAATTGTGTCAAAATGATTGATTTGGATTGCCGAGTTACCCTTTGCATTGATTTGGACATATATAACAAAATCAATTGATACTTTAATTAAGAGAGTGACAGGAGAAAAATAAAAATAATATATATATTAATTTAAAAATTTTTAATTAAAAAAATTATTTAATCACATTTATTATTAGAATGCATAGTAACTATAAGAAAATATTAAAATAATTTTATTTATTTGTGGCAAAGTGATATGATTAGCAAATGTTAATTAAGTTTACTATTTGTGCCTCCAGGAAATCCAATTAATTTTTTTCTTAGGTTTTATACTAAAATTTACCCCAATTAAATTAAGAATTATAATTTGTTGGGCTTTTTCAGGTTTTTGCCGAGTGGACTAACGTTACTCTTTCCAACATCTGTCTGAAAGCCACGGAGGAGATGACTTAAACCCTAAATAAACACCAACATACGGACCCCAGAAGTCTAGCTCATCCGGGGAAAAAGAGAATGATCAGAAGGAGATTACTCTTTCCATTGCTCTCTGCAACCGCTCTAATCAATCCCAAAGTCTACAGAAACCCTTCTTTCTCTCCAATACCACCATTTCAGCCTCTGAAATCTCTACAATGGCCTAATCCCAATGCTTTTAGCGCTGATGGGGCATCTCGGTATGTGGGTTTGATGGCTTACAGCTTGTTAAGTCTCAATGATCTGAGGGACAAAGTTCCCAGAAGGCAGAAGACGAGGAAGGGCCGTGGGATTGGGTCTGGGAAGGGAAAGACTGCTGGGAGGGGTCACAAAGGACAGAAGGCCAGAGGGACCGCGAAGTTTGGTTTTGAAGGTGGTCAGACTCCTATCCGACGGAGGATGCCCAAAAGAGGCTTTAAGAACCCCTTTAGTCTTACTTTTCAGGTATTTCTTTCCGGCTCCTTGGTTTCCCTTTATTGCCCGAAAGCTCGGGAAGAATAGCAAGGGAATCAGAATTCTTTTTTTTAATCCTTTTTTACCTTCATAAAATTTGTATGACTATTTTTTTTTTTTCAGAAATGAGGCTGGAGTTGTGTACATTTTGTGTAAGAATGGGAGTGACTTTTTGAAAATGTGGAATTTGAGTGGAAAAATTAGATCTTTAATTAGGTCAGTGGTGATGATGGCACAGTTTGAGTATCAGTTTTTGGGCTCGCCGTTGTTTCTTTTCTTTTTTTTTCTTTTCTTCCCCGGGGGATGTGTTATAGTAATTTGACATTGATCCGTTTATCACTTGTCAATCTAAGAAGATGCTGAGTTTTAATGTGTGAGTTTATATGTACCAAAGAGGTTTTCAGTCTAGTAGGCCTGTAATTTTACTTTTTTTCCATTATGTTTCAGTGCTGGATTTATAGGTCGCATGGCTGGTAGGAACGTGTGAGTAAAGAGAAGAATTCGGGTTGTAGAGGGAAAAATGCCATATAAATAATAATTGTTATTTTCAATGGGTTGGCTGGGTGAACTGTTATTGCTTTGTTTCCTCTCTCTTGGAAATTTGTACTTGGGACCATAATCTGAGTTTAAGCAGGAAGCAAACGGATCTTTATGCTTTGGATGAATGAATGCTCTGATTTAAAGATCAAATTTCATAAGTCAATCCAATTGTTTCATAACATGGAGGTTTAAGACAAAATGGACCAACAGGAATTGTTGTGTTATAATGTAGGAGTCTTGGGGATGTGTCTCTTTGACCTGTTGTTTAATTAATTTTATCCTTCCAAACAAATTCAGCAGAGAGATAGCATTTGCTGCTTTGTCTTCTGCTATAGTCTTCTTTACAACAGTCAGTGTGCGTTGTTGTTGGTCAATCTCTATTGCATTGCCACTTCAAGCAACCACTACTTCTAGTTTTCTCCCTTTTTGTTTTTTGTTTTTTTTTTTGGTTAAACGGAGACCTATACTTGGACTTTTGCAGCAACCAGACTGTGGTTAAAATAATTACTGTGGAAGAATTTGAAGTTGTTTTTAATTATTTTACCCATTCCTTACAGTTAGTTTATCTTTGTTTGTGATTCTTATGTCCAAAATCCAAAAATTCTTGCTTCTGCATTCCAGAACAGGAGAAGTTTATCCATGGACAATTACATGCTGTCCAATGGAAGGATCAGATTTAAACTTTGATATTCCATGTTTCTTTTCAGAATCTTGGAAAGATCTTTGGTGATGATGTTATAAGTAGATCAGTTAGCAACTTAGCATCCATATCCATTTTAAAGAAAGAATTAGCTATCTTAAGAGGGATTCTGTTGTTGGGGTTTTCTAATTGGTTAATATTTGAAAGAGATGCCAATATTATTGAAGTAGTTAGGTCAAGGCAGGAGTCTTTCATTGTCATAGAGAAATGATCTCTATTGTAAACTTTGTTTACTGAGGACTTTTACTTCTGTCTATTGGCTCACTTCTTTATAATATGCTTGCATATTTCTTTTGGCAGCCAGTAGGCTTGGGAAAGATTGCTAAACTTATAAATGAAGGGAAGATAGATTCACATGAATTAATCTCAATGAAAACTCTCAAGGTATGAGGCAGTCTTCTCTGGTTCAAAAGTTCAACTCTTTTCCCTGGTATGTTTTGGGACGACTGCTATTTGCCTTGTATAATAGGAAACTGGGGCCATAGGGAAGCAGATAAAAGATGGAGTAAGACTGATGGGTCGAGGAGCTGACCAGATTAAATGGCCTATTCATCTTGAGGTATCATCCATACAGGTTTCTGTTTTAGATACTGAAACTTGACTTAAAATGTCCTGAAGTAAACAGCAATTTCTACCTGATATATCTCTGAGGCTTTATTTTTTTTTTTAATTCTCTTTTGCTAACTGTCAACATTTTCTTTTGTTAAACTACCTTCTCTGTATGTTAATCATCATGCCTGGCTGAATGAAGATGGTATGAGCCTGTTGCCATTGAATGACCACAGTACTTCAATACTTGCTATTGCAAAATTGTATTTTTCAGCTCATCAATGTCACTAGTCTTCAAATTTTTGTTAAGCTCAGCTTGCATTTTCTGAATAAACTGGGAAAGTTATCTCCTTAAAGGATTAAAGTCTGTTTGATTGCACTATTACGTTGTTTTTTCAATGATACTGTTTTTTTAAAAAAAATAATTACTGTTAGTAAGAGATGCAAGAGAGTGTAGAGAGAAGGAGAGGAGAGATAATCTTGAGAAAGGAGCGTGTGAGAGTAGGAAGAGGGAATATAGTGAGAGAGGAGAAAGCATGAGGAGAGATGAGAGTGATCATAAAGAAAGGAGAGTACAAGCTCGGAGAATAGAAAACAAGAGGCAAATCGGAAAGCTTTAATTTTGTGGGTTTCCTCATTTGACTTTTCTCAAAAATGATTTTCATATTTGAAGCAAAAAATAGAATCATTTTGAATGCTTTTTGTTTCTGCATGAAAGAAAAAAAAAAATTACATAAAGCCATAATGCAATGAAACAAGCTGTTAGTGTACCTTGTTTTTCTTTCTTAGCACCTTATTTTTTAAATGTTTCAGCTCAGTACATGTGCAAATCACTAGCAAAGATTTACAGAGATGTGCTATTGCACTCCAATGCAGTGTTCTTTGTTGAAATGAACTGAGCTGGATATATTCAGCACCCTTTTTACATACATTTAAAGCATACCGCTAATAACTTCTTTGACTATTGAGATTTAAATACTATGGTTCAGTGTTCTGAGTACTACATACTCTAAAGCATATCATTTCTTGCTGCTTGTGTTGCAACACAAAACTTGAGCTTATATATGAAAGAATACACAGGTGTCAAGAGTGACTGTTAGGGCAAAACAAGCTGTTGAAGCTGCAGGTGGGTCTGTCAGACGAGTGCATTATAACAAGTTGGGTTTTCGGGCATTGCTGAAGCCTGAATGGTTTGAAAAGAAGGGCAGGTTGTTGCCAAGACCAGCTAGGCCTCCACCGAAACTTAAAGCCAAAGTTGACAGTATTGGTCGCTTGCCTGCCCCAACCAAACCTATTCCATTCTACACTGAAGAAAACGAGGCTGCCCCTTTCGCTGCTTGATTTATCAAACAATTGATTTTGTTAGAATCATCTAAGAATTTGTTTTCCTTTGTTGTGAATTACCAGCAGATGTTGTTTCGCATAAAAGGTTAAAATACACATTGTTTGCTATAGGTTGGGATGCCAATTTCCATTTTGTACTCTATTGATCTTTTCTGCAATTGGGAATCCATTCTACATGTTGCTGATCCATTGTCTGCATGTTGTCTACATATTTCTCTACTCTCGCATGGAGGAATGGCTGATATGTAAAACAGACTGGGCGGCTAGTGGGCCAGCTTGGCACAGTCCAATATGAGTCGGCTTAGGCAAGACTTGCACATAAATAGTGGTAGCTCAGGTTTGCGGGTCTAAATTGAGCCGAGAACTTTGGGCCTATAGCTCAAGCACAACATGGCACTACTCGTTATGAGCTTAATTCTATTTTTTTATCATATTATTGATTACTAATATAATAAATAAATTTTTTTTGTTATGTAATTAAATTAAAAAAATTATTGTGACAAAAATTTACATGTTAATTTGTATAATCTAAATATAACTAGACATTTAAAAAGAGAATATAATATATTCTTATTGGTAAAAAATGAACAAAGGAATTAATTTAAATAATCTTAATTAAAATTTGTATTTTAATAATAAGTTTAATGTGAAAATATTTTGTTTGTACTTTATTTTTTCTTTAAATTCAAAATTTTCATTATTTTTTCTTCTGTCATTTAAATTGTATGTTTATATATTTATAAACTTATTTTTTTATAAATACCAAACCCATATATAATTAAGATATAATTAATAACTTAAATACAATATGGTTAAGCTTATAGTGTTTGGCCATATGAACTGTATTGACTCATTGTTCAAACTTTTAAATACAATACAACATAACATAGAAAATAAATAAATCATGGTTTGACACAAAATGAAACAACTAAACTTTCATAAAGAATGGTTGTACCTTGTACTTTATATGGATCAACCTATTTTATTTGTGTAGGAATGATTATGGTTCCAATAGTTAGAGATGTGACATTATTCATGTTGGGATGGTAAATGGTTTGTGTTAATGTATGTTGCATATATCAAAAGATTCTTGGTTTTTTATACTAGATTTCTTAATAAATTTATCATTATAAATACAAATTGTTAAAATTTTAAAATTAAATATATTTATATAAATAATATAATAAATGATATATTTAAATTCATAAAAACTAAAATCGTGAATGCATTAGAGAGTTTATCTTAATCAAATAACTAATTTTTCTCTCTTGACTATTACTATAACCGCAAACTTTTAAATGAAATTTTCATATATGTTAAGAAAAGAGAAAACTAATCCTATATACATACATATATATATATATATACACACATATACACATATACAACTATAATACTTAAATTAAGTATATTTTTTAGTACTTAAATTACATTTGAAATTATTATCCTTAATAGTGCAATAATTTATAAAATTATTCTTTACCAATTAGGTCACATTATGATTGAGTTCTTAATAAAAATATTATTTGGAAATATTCTAATATCACTAATTAAAAAATTATAATCTTCTTCCACTTAACCTGATTAAAATCTATTACATTAATCATTATTACATTAAGGCCTTAAAAGCAAGAGACCTTTATAACGCATTCGTATGGGAAGCTTAAGGTGTTGAGAGAGGGCGGGTTATGCAATGCATTTATGTCAAGTGCCTAAAGTCTTAAGGGAAAGAAGTATATGTAACACACTCGCATTGGGTGTCGAAAACCTTTAAGGAAAAAGACTTATATAATGCTTTTATGTAGGACGCCTAAGGCAAGAGACTTGTATAATGCTCTTAAATAGGGTGTTTGAGGCCTTGAAGGCAAGAGGCTTGTGTAACTTACACATATGGGGCACTTAAGATCTTAAAGGAGGAAGGAAGGCTTATATAGCATGCTCACGTCGGGCCCTTAATCTTTTTTTCTTAATGTGAAGAGGAAATGAGTTTCTCCCATTGTGGTTCACAAGATCATATCATATGCCTATAGCATTTCCAATAACTCATCTACCTAGTTGTTTTGTTTTTCCCAGCCTTTTCTTGAACTTTAGGACGATTATGTAATTAGTCACTTCTACTTAATTGTTAATTTAAAGGTGTTTTATTGATGCAAACTTCAAACTAATGCTTAAATGCTAGTGAAATTCTAACTTTAAACTAATGCTTGAATGCTAGTGAAATTCTCAAAACTTTGAGTTATCGAATTACTTATTGTTATTAGTAATGATCATATGGATAATTTCGAACTTTAAGACCACATTTTTCCATTTAAAGGTTCGTAGTTGCTTAATAATTGACATAAAGGCCTTGGCCTTAGCACACTTGGTGAAGTAGTTGATAATAACCACTGTAAACTTATACCCCTTAATGATAGTGAGAAATGATGTCCTCATTGCACAAAAAGTCATTGTGAAGGAATGGGTATAAGCATTGTGTCAAGGATTTACTAATGATTATTGAATTGTTAATAGGTGTTGCACTTCTGCACTAGGTCTAAGGCATCTATATTTAAAGTGGGCTAATAATAACCTTATCAAATCATCTTCACCAAGACTTTGCTTCCTACGTGGTTTTTGCATATGCCTTTATACGTAAATTAGAGTACATAACTTGTCTCTTCTCCTAGAGGGTATGCTTAGAGATCTCTTGTACAATCTTTTATCAATTAGTAAGAATTTTGCCACTTTCAACTATAAATGTCGAGCCTCTACCTTCCCTTCTAAGAGTTATTTACTTTATAGGTAGGCAATAATTGCATTCACCTTAAACCCTGGTATTTCTTGTTCAACCACTTTCTTATAACTCATAAGTCCTAATGTCTCCATAAAGATTACTTTTTCTAGTGATGCCTTCATATTTGTTCGTCACCTTAATCACTTAGTTAAGGTGTCAACCCAAGTGTTTGTCATATTAAGAATTTGCTCTAAAACCATATTGAATCCTTCTTGGGTGAGTGCCTCACGAAGGGCTTATAACTTTTTTAGGTACTTGACCATATTGTCTCCCCTATCGTAAAATTCATTATTTACTTGCCATACTCTTTGATTCTTAACACCCTATTTACACTAGGTCTAATAATAAGGGCCTTTTACTTTGCTTCATTATTAAATATAGTGAATTTGAACTCTAAGGCATACTCAAATGTGATTTCACTTGATCTTACAAAGACTAAACCTACACTACTCCTATCCTTATTAGATGATCCATCTACTTGTAGGATCCATGGCTCTAATGCTAATTTAAGGTTTTAGTGTGCTTTGAAACTCATACACCTATTGACAAAATTTGTAGGGCTTATGCCTTTTATACTTTGTATGACTGAAACTAAATGCTGAATTCTCCTAGCACCAAGTGGTGTGACTAGTCAATTAGGACCAAAATGGAATACACTTAATAATAAGGTTGTAATCTCCTCACAACAGTTAAGAACTTAAAGTCAACTTAGTGTTTTAGACTAGACTTTGTACACCATCCTCCTTGTAGACCAAAAGGTACACTGTTACTCTGCTCACCAGTTTGTTTAGCAACAATTTAAATGATAAATACTCTTTCAATTGTTAAAAAGTTTGCTCGCACCCATCAATCCATTGGAACTTTATTGTTTTCCTTAAAACTTAGATAAAAAGGAGTTGTTGGTCTTTAGAGTATGAGATGAATTGACTTAAGTGAGCTAACATTCCAATGAAAACCTAAATGTCCTTAGTGGTCTTGAAGGATGAGAGTTACCTAATAGCTTCAATTTTTTTTTTAGTTCACTTTCATTGCCTTATTAGATCCAAGGAAGCTTAGAAATTTACCAAACTTCACTCCAAAAGTGCAATTCATGCAATTAAACTTTATGTCATATTAATTGAGGGTATTAAATGTCTTTTTTAAGTTAGTGACTTAATCTTCTACTATCTATCTTACTCTTTATGAGCATGTTGTCCATATTTGCTTCCAAATTCTAGCCAATTTAGTTTTAAAACATATAATTCACTAATTATCAATATATGTTCTCTATATTCTTAAATCCAAAAGGAATTACCTTGTAGTAGGACAATCCTTACTTTATAATGAAGAAAATCTTTGAATGCGTCCATAAATGTGGTGAGTTTGTGGTTGGAAGTTCCATTTACTAGCTAATTGATTTGAAGGAGCAAGTAGCTATCCATTAGGCACATCTTATTAAGGTCAGTGAAGTCTACCCATGAAGTTCCCAACTTCACCCTAAGATCTAGTTTGTGATACTAAGAGGGGGAGTGAATCAGTATCACCACAATTCGTAATTCGCAAGTAAGTGAACAACTTCAATCTCTTCTTAAAAGCGAACTCTTTCTCAGATTTGACTAAGGTAGATCTATTGTTACCTACTAATCACAATAATCCCCAAAGTCACCTTTCAGACACCTTGCCTAATAGACAATTCAAATGTTCTTGTTTAAGTCTTCGTTAAGTTATGGGTTGGCTGATACTTTAGTTGTATTCACAACTTAATTCAAAACACAGAACGTAAAGCAAATTAAGGACACATGAAATTTACATAGTTCCGTCAACGTGATGTACATCCACGGTGGTAAGGACTCTCCCTTACTGAGACTATCCACTATACTTGAGAATTCTAGTTACAATGGATGTCTTAATCTTCTGCTCCTTTCACTATTACAATTACTAAGTAAGTACAATACAAAAAGTGTCACTTACTGTGTCTACCATTCTTTTACCTTGTCTTACCTCTATTGAATTGAAAGGCTGCTCCACTGCCGCTTAGAAGTTCACCGCAATGTTCTTTAACCTCTCTTGAAGAAATCTGAAAATACGTTGAGTTCTTTCCGATACTTCACTGAATTCCTTCTCTAGGTTACTTCACACAACTCCTGCTTTCACTGTCTCATGGTTTCACAGCTTGCACTCAAGCTTTTGGTCTGTTGTTTCACGTCTCTCGGCCTACCTCACGCTTCTAGTCTGCCATCTTCTCTTCCGGGTGGTCTCATAAATACCAGGTCTGCTGTCTTCTCTTCCAGGTGGTCTATTTCTTATTTCTTCTCTTGTTGGTTGTGCATTTCTGGTTTGCTTGCAGGATGTGTTTCTGGTTTGCTTGTAGGAGATGTTTTTGGTTTGCTTGCAGGACGTGTTTCTGGTTTGATTTCCCAATGGTGACGTTTCTAGTTTGCTCTCCAGGAGGCATCGTTTTTGATCTCTTGCCATTCTACTCTCTCTTCCTTTTGGCCGGTTGTTGTAAGGTTGCTATTTATTTAATTGTGTTGGCCCTCTCCAATTTTGTCTTCCAAGGCCTTTATATACTCTCTTCCATAAAACCCTAATAGGGCTTACGTGGCAGATTTATGTTATTGCCCTTACGCGGCGGATTTACTTTTTTGCCTTTCCATGTGGCTTTACTTTCTTACACACTTAACCCTAGTTGACAACAATTATAACCCTTACAAGGGTGTGGGAACAACAATCTCCCCCTTTGTAATTGTTGGCAAAACTCATAATAAAAGTCATTATGTGGCAGTCCTTCATAATCTTCTTAGAGTAATAATTCAGAAGCAAATGAATTACAACTCCCCCTAAATATGCACTCTCCCTTCCTTAACAGCTCCTCCTGCACTGTTGCTTCTCTCCCCCTTTGCCAACTAGTTACAAATCTGAAAAACTCACAAAGTAGAGATGGAGGATTCACCTGATTTTCAGGCTTAAGGAGGCATTCGCACAGACAGACTCATTCTGTGCTTTTCAAATAGCTCTGTGAACAGAGATTTAGTTAGATCTTGTGTAGCCTCTTCAATAGATTTAGGTTCAACTTGTGAGAATAAAACAGTAGCTCCCACAATTCTTCCTCTTATTGTAACTCCTATTGATGGGTCACCTATGATATGATTTTCTTGATGAGCACTGGTTCATGTTTTCTTTGGCTTTCTTTCTTACACAATCTTAGTTACAAGAGGATCTCTTTCTTCATTAATCATATACAAATTTCCAATTGTTCTTTTCCCGATTGCAACAGTATTGCCTTTTTTACTCTTTACCTGGCAACCTGTTTTTGTGAATATTACCTTATGGTTTTCATTGTATAGTTTGCTGACAAATGCTAGATTATATCTAAGTCCTTCAACGTGCATAACATCTTTCAGCTTTCCTCTTCCAATGTTTATTGACCCCTGACCATTGATGTTGAGTGAATCATCATTGCCAAACTTGACTCTGCCTTCTCTTGACTTGTTTAACTTTGATAATTTACTCTTGTCTCCTGTCATGAGTGAAGTACATCCACTGTTAAGGATCCACTGCTTAACCTTGTAGTTAGTTTTGAGTGCAATTTCAGTTATAATAGCCACCTCCCTTTTAGCTTTATATTCCTTCTTTTGAACTGGATGGAAGATAGCTTTCTCCTTTTTCTTAGTTTTGACTACACCGCATGTTTTCACAATGCCATTGAGTGCCTTCTCTTACTCAGGGAGAAGTGTCATACATCTCTTGGCATTATGACCATCCTGCCCACACCTTTCACACTGTTCCAAGTCTGCCAATATAGCAAACTTATTCTTTAAAACCACTGGTTTGGGCTTCCACCAACACTCCTTGTCAGTGTGTCCTTGCTTTTTACAGTATGTGCAAGAACTCATGACAGGTGTTCTCCTCTGAATTTTGTATTATCTCCCCCTGTATACAGTATCTTATCTTCTCAAGTTAGAGACATATACTGACCTTCTCCACCAGTAGTTACTTGCCTTATGACCCTAAACTCCACAATAAAGACAGTGACCTTAAAACTGCCTCTTCTTGGGTCTAATTACAGCTTGTTTTCTTTTGTTCATTACTTGTTATGTAGGCAATATGGCTAGCTTCTTTGGTTGTGTGGCTTTCATTTCAGCCACCTTTTTCTCCTTCTTTTATTCAACTATAGCCCTTTGCTGGCCGATCTTCTTTTCTTCATTTTTGTTTGCCACCTTAGGTTGCTTCTTCAAATCCTCTTTATTCTCAGCTATCTTCTCCTGAGTCACAACCTTCTCTTTCAACTTCTGTGGCACATTCTTATTATCTTTAGGCAATGTAGCCTCAAATTGCTGCATTTTCTCTTCATTCTTCTTTTCTCTTGCAGAACTTGTTTCTCATATCATTTCAAACTTCTGCATGTTCTCTTCACTCCTTTTGAGTTGTTGCTGAAGTCTCAACAACTTTATCTCCATTTCTTCAATTGTTGAAGTCCTTGAGCCAAGCTCCATAGTAAGGTCTTCACATATTTTGATCTATTCTTCAAATCTTCTCTTTAAGTCAATATGTTCAGCCTTTATTTCATCCTTTTGATTTTTCAGCTTCCTCAGACTTTGCTTCAACTTGTTTTATGTGGGCCTTCAACCTTCTTATGGTTCTGCCCCTTCTGATTATCTCTTTTGAAGTTGCTTTCAACTCAGCTTCAAGATCTGGTTCTTCTTCATCAACCTCCTCTTCCTCTTCAGAGGTTGAACTACCACCTTGAGTTGATGCCATAAAGGCATGCTCATCTGATGAGTCTACATCTTCCTCCTCATCGGCTTCTTTTGTCTGGCTCACATAACTCTTGAATGAGCCTCTCTTCTTCTTCTGTGGGCTAGCAGTTTTCTTGCTGGACTTCCTTGGCTTGAATGATGTTCTTCTCCATTTTGAATTCTGCTCATCATCACCATCCTCATCTTCATCATCAAGTTTCACTTTGCACTGAGAAGTAAAGTGTCCAGTCTATCCACAACGATAACATCTCAAGGACAACTGTCCTTTTCCTCTTCTTAGACCCCTTTTTGAATTTCCTTGTGAAGTATGTCAACACTTCACCTTTACTTTCTTCCTCTTCATCACCATCATCCTCACTGGATGATTCTTCCTCTTCTTTTATCTTCAAGTGTTTCATAACTTTGAAAGCTGCCTCCTTTGATATCTTTGACGTTAAGGAGATCTCAGTTAACTTTATTTTCATCTCATATGAAATGAGATTGCACTGGAGATCATGCAGAGACATAGAATTGAGATCTCTACTCTCATCTATGGTTGCCACCTTTGAGGCAAACCTCTCAGGTAGAATTCTCAAAATTTTCTTCACAATAAATGAGTCCTTCTTGTTCTTTCCATGACTTCTAAGATCGTTTACAGCATCAATAACCCTAATGAAGAACTCTTGGACTGTCACATTTTCTTGCATTCTGAGAGATTCATATCTTTCCTTGAAAACTTGAAACTTAGCCTCTTTCATTCTGCCATCATCTTCATAGACTTTCTACAATCTGTCTCATATCTCCTTGGCAGATTTGCAGTCCATAACTTTAGCATATTCAGCATTTGTCAATACTGAAATGATGACATTTGAGGCCTTCCTATTTATCTCAAACTATCTTAATTCCTCTGGGGTTGGATATTTACCTTCTTCTGGAGGCTCAAAACCCTCCTATATAAATTTCACCACGTTCATGCCCATGGTTGCAAATACCACCTGCATTCTCACTCTCCACATATGGTAGTTGGTTCCGTTGAAAATTGAAATCTTCTTACTGTAAGTAGTGTTAGTGTTGGTACCGACGTCCATTTCTCAGTATGCTAAACAAATTAAAACTTCTGAAGCTCTTCAAACTAGTACACCAAGCTGTTAAGTTTTATCCTAGTGAACCTGTGCTTTGATACCAATTGAAGTTCTCAACTTCACCCTAGGATCTACTAGTTTGTGATATTAAAAGGGGGGGTGAATTAGTATCATCACAATTCGCAATTCGTAGGTAAATGAAAAACTTCAATCTCTTCTTAAAAGTGAACTCTTTCTCAGATTTGACTAAGGTATATCTATTGCTACCTACTAATCACAATAATTCCCAAAGTTACCTTTCAGACACCTTGCCTAATAGACAATTCAGATATTCTTGTTTAGGTCTTTGTTAGGTTATGGGTTGACTGATACTTTAACTGCATTCACAACTTAATTCAAAACACAAAACGTAAAGCAAATTAAGGACACACCAAATTTACGTGGTTCCATCAGCGTGACGTACATCCACGGTGATAGGAACTCTCCCTTACCGAGACTATCCACTATACTTGAGAATTCCAGTTACAATGGATGTCTTAATCTTCTGCTCCTTTCACTATTGCAATTACTAAGTAAGTACAATACAAAGAGTGTCACTCACTATGTCTACCCTTCTTCTAGCTTGTCTTGCCTCTGTTGAATTGAAAAGCTGCTCTACTGCTGCTTAAAAGTTCACCGCAACGTTTTTTAACCTCTCTTGAAGAAATCTGGAAATACGTTGAATTCTTTATGATGCTTCGCTAAATTCCTTCTCTAGGTTGTTTCACACAACTCCTACTTTCACCGTCTCACGGTTTCACAGCTTACACTCAAACTTCTGTTCTGCTGTTTCACGTCTCTCGGCCTGCCCTAAGCTTTTAGTTTGTCGTCTTCTCTTCCAAGTGGTCTCACGGATACCAGGTTTGCTGTCTTCTCTTCCAGGTGGTCTGTTTTTTATTTCTCCTCTTACTGGTTGTGCGTTCCTGGTTTGCTTGCAGGATGTGTTTCTAGTTTGCTTGTAGGAGGTGTTTCTGGTTTACTTGCAGGATGTGTTTCTGGTTTGCTTGTAGGAGGCGTTTCTGGTTTGTTTACAGGACGTGTTTCTAGATTACTTTCCCGGTGGTGACGTTTTTGGTTTGCTCTCTCGGAGGTGTCGTTTATGATCTCTTGCGTTCTGCTCTCTTCCTTTTGGCCGGTTGTTGTAAGGTTGCTGTTTATTCAATTGTGTTAGCCCTCTCCAGTTTCGTCTTTCAAGGCCTTTATATACTCTCTTCCATGAAACCCTAATAGGGCTTACGTGGTGGATTTACTTTCTTGCCCTTACGCGGCGGATTTACTTTTTTTCCCTTCCATGTGGCTTTACTTTCTTGCACACTTAACCCTAGTTGACAACAATTAAAACTCATACAAGACTGTGGGAACAACAACCCATATACACTACTTTCTATTAGTCTTTTTTATTATGACCACGTTTACTAGCTAGTTTAAACATGTAACTTTGTGGGTGAATTTAGCCTTTAAGAGCTTGCCCACCTTTTCTTCAATTGCTATTTGCCTTTTTAGGCTTATATTTCACTTTTACTTTCTATTAGTCTTTCTGATTATGACCACGTTTACTAGCTAGTTTAAACATGTAACTTTGTGAGTGAATTTAGCCTTTAAGAGCTTGCCCACCTTTTCTTCAATTGCTATTTGCCTTTTTAGGCTTATATTTCACTTTTTTTGCCTAATTAGGTGACTTTCTTTTTTTTTGTTTACACTCAAATGATGGGAAGCTACTTTTGAGTTAATGCCATGAACACCTTTAAGTGGAATATTAAGAAATGAGTGATTTTGTTCTTCAGACTACCTTTTAACTTCTTCCAAATTTGTATCATCTTTGAGGATTCCTTTAGGTTGAGGGGAGTCTAGATTAATCCTATAGTGGGATGTTTTTTTCGTTAACTTTTTTATAGTCGAGTGTTAAGGCTTATTATTTCCATAATTAACACCTTTTCCTTAATTTATACGACTTGTAGTTCTAGTGCCTCCTTTTACTCTTTGTGATTTTCTCCTACTTCATCTAGTATATGACTTGTAGTTCTAGTGCCTCCTTTTACTCTGTGATTTTCTCCTACTTCATCTAGTATAAGGAACTTAAGTTTGAAGTACTTGATTTAAAGAATGGCATCTAGGGCTCTTATCCTTAGCCTTAGCCTATATAGGATTATGTGATGAGAGAAAGGCAATATGACTACCGCTAGGCTTGAGGACAGTGGTCAAAGTATGGGTTAGCTACCCTATGAAAATAGGTAACTTTATTACTACTTTTAAGATGACAAAGTTACTAATAAATCTAAAGAAATGGTGGTTCATTGGTTGAAGGTTTTTTTTTTCAATACCCTTCTTGAGAAATGCATTAAAGAATAAAATGTCCACTAAACTCCTTATGTCAACTAGAATAGGCTTAATGTTATAGCAATTCACTATAGTCGTTATAATCAAAGGGTTATCTTAAAGGTACTTGATATTAAGAAGGTTGTCATTTGTGAATGTGATTGAGGCCTTCCTGTCATCTCTAAAGTGCTTTCCTTAAAGGTTAAGAACTTTAATCTTATAATAATCATGTGAATAGTTCCCTATAATGGCCTAAGGTTTTTGCTCAGGGTGTTCCTTAACTTCCCAATTATGCTAACTAAGGAGGTTTAGTTGCCACTTATCATAAGGTTACAGGTCATTTGCCTATCATTATTCTACACCTCTTGTTGTGGCATATGCCACTATAAACTTACCATTAAAGGTGTTCAACATATGTTAGTTTTAATTTCATCTTTGAGCTTTCAACACTTTTATACATATGGTCATAATCTCTATAGAATTTGCAATAATTTATCTTATCATATTATTAGGGTTCAACTTCATCCTAATGGGTCATTAAAGAAAACCTTGTCTTTATGCCTCCATAAATATCTATAATCATAGGGCCATAAATAAGGAGTAGTTGTTGTATCTAAAGGCATCAAGGCTAGTGCTTTGTCACCCCTAATAGTTATAAAGGGTCATCCTTTACTCTTCTTAATGACTATTCTTATTTCTTCTTGATGATATGATTTCTTTTTTTGCTTGCCTTCTTTATATCTCCCTTTCAGCATTACTCAACTCCTTTATGTTAATAAATGTTTTTGCTCAAGCCATCACATCAATGAAGTTCAAAGGAGATCTTTTGTTAAGGGACTCAAAAAAGTGAGACTCAACAAGATTTCCAAAGAACATTGGAAGCGTGATAACATATAGTCATAATAAAGACAAATAAAATGTGCAATTTTAGCCAAAATGTACCTAAATTAGTAATGATTTTGATCTTTTTTTATAAGGTACTTAAGGTTTAGTTTTGCATATTGATTATCTTCATATTGAATCAATTAATGAAGTTATGTAAGGGTTTATTGTTACCTTGTCTAACTGTAAGAAGGGTTATCAGGGTTTTCTTGCATGGTTAATTGGTAACAAATCTCTCTAAAAGGCTTTCTAATTGTTTTAAGTTTATTCACGAGCAAAAGGGTAATTCTAAGTACCACTATTAAGTTATGTCTTTCAGTATGATGGAAAATGCCTTACATATTATTGCATTCAAAATGAAATGGAGAGACATTAATGTTTAAAATCAAATCCAATGGCCATTAAGGCCTTTTATACCATCATAGTTGTCTAAGTTTGGCAATTTGAACTTCATCAAGATAAGGGAATTCATAATGTCCTAAGAGAAGGAAGATATAAGGCCATGTATGATTATAGGGCATAGTGGTAGTATGAAGGTATAAAGAATTGTCATATCTTCTTGCATTTGCTTAAGTTGCACTAAAAGTAACTCATGATTGCCTAGTAATGATGCATCCATTGCCCTTAAAGGTTCGAGCTACCAAACAAGTCAATCCTGACGTAAAGTTATAGATGAACTTTACGAATGTATTATATTGTTTTGAAAGGCCACAAGGGATGTCAAATTGTAAATCTCATCTTTTAAAAAGGTTAACCCCCTCTTAGTGCCTCTTTTGTGGGAAGTTATGGTGGGCCTCAAACCTTGCCAATTACTACTAATGTGGGTTATGTGTTCAATAGCTAAGGTGCAGCCATCCATAAGATTTCTCAAGGAATTTCAATTAGGGGGGCTCCTCCTATTAGGCTTGTCGAGTTAGAAGGAGTTGCTAATAAGGAAGTGTATTTCAACTATCAAAAATGCTATTAACATAGTAGTTAATAAGTCAGCATGTTTGATGAATAGGTCAAGGTTGTCTTGGCTAGCCATTATATCTAGGGCTAATGGTATTATTAGTCATATATTAGTTAGTTATGTCACCTCTAAAATGAATCGTCCATTGAAAAAGTTTAGCGACACAAAGGTTATTAAATTTTAGGAATTTATTTGCAACACACAGTTTAAGGACATCTAAGAACTCTTATCATCTATAAGACTCAATTACGTTATGTCCTTAAGTAGTGGGTGATTGGGAAGGGCACCCAACGTCTTATTCTAACAAATGGCTTTAATTAATGAAGGGTGCTTACCAAATAAAATGTGTCGAGATGGTATTGGGTCAAACTAGTATAGAGGTCTAGTGGTTGAGTCTTAGTTAAGTCCTATAAAAAAGCACATGACTAAGTATCAGAAGTAAACCCTAGTGTTAATACTCTAATGATCAAGTTAATAAAGAATCAAAGTTCTTAAATAGGTAAGTAAAGAGAATATAATCATTACCTCTTACAGGTGTTAGTCTGACCTATATATGCATGTCTAGTTTGGCTCATACAAATAAGGTTTAACATAGATATGACAAGTATGACATCCACTACTTTATAGATTAGGTCTCATTCCTTGATGTAAGGGACAAGAAAGGCCACCTTTAGGACCCTTTTAGATCCAAAAAGGCTAGTATTAAGCCCAATGAAAGAGGCTAATGGACTTGATTTTATTCTTAGGTACAATATAAGGTGCTTTATAGAATTTTTTAGGCCTCTTTATCAAAAAAGGGTACAAAGATTGAAGTTTTAGGATTGAATAATGAGATATCAAAAATCTTCTCTAATAAACAATAATTCACATCCCAAAGAAGAATCCTTATAAGTTAACTTACTAACATATAAGTGTGTAAAATTCAATACAAGAGTTAAAAGGCTAAGAGTAATAAATGTTGTAATGAGTGCCCGAATGTCAAACTTCAAAAGTAGACTTCTTTCCTTAAAGGTAGGAAAGAAAAAGAGATAAAAATGAGATAAATTCTTTTTTTTTTTTGTAATTTTAAATTTTAATTTAATTTTTTATTTTTGAATTAAATGTCACATGGCATACCATATCAACAATTTTAGTATTTTCTTTTTATTACACATTAGCATGTCATGTTAAACAATTTAACAAAATTCATTTGTGAGAGTTAACAATATGTTAAATTTGTTGAAAAAAAATTCTAAAATTATCTAATTTTTATTTTTTAAAGATTGAATTATATTTGTTAAAACATGCAAAGCTGTAAATTTATTTGTATATTAACCTTAAATATTAAAATCAATGCATCACATTGTTAAATTTATTAAAAATGGTATCCACAAAATTTATTTAAATTAAATTTTTATCTTTGTCTTCAATTGACTTAGTTTTACTCAACAACTATTTTCATAAAAAGGGAATCACATTTGATCACCTTTAAAAGTGGGCATAACAACAACCAAATCAACTTTTTCTTTATAAGATGTACTTACGATATTTTGTTTAAGGACTGTAAAGTCATACTAGGAAAAGTTCTTACTATATAACACAAGTTAATAGTCTTAAATGTCTCAGATATCTCAAATGTCCTTATTAAATCTAAGATAAGGAAGAGAAAAGTGACACACAAATTAAGGACTAAATGGTGGAACTTACAAAAACCATTGACAAAAATAAACATTGCAAAATCTAATGTTAGAGTAAGGTGATTAGGATCTTCATGCAATATGTTTTGTGACTTTGGTATGTTTTGGGTAAATTTTGAGAATTTATACTTTTAGTAGGCAAAATTTCAGCATTTCATCATTATAACTTTTGTTGCTAATTTAAGGTTTTTCAATGACTTAAATGTTTAAATTGGAAAAGTAGCCTTCAGTAAAGTTAGGGTAAACATTTCAAATTTTTCAAATTAAGATTGTGAGTCAAATTTGAATTTGTTTGGACATTGAGACATTGCTGAAAAAATAAAGTGAAAAATTGAAATTCAAATTCTAATTGAAGTAGGATTCCTATTTGAGTATTAAGTATTTAAATGGGCATAATTTGAACTTTGAATATCTAAATTAGGTGATTCAAAAGCCTTAACTAAGGCTTATATGTAGGTTTATAATTGTTATGAGACATCCAGGCCCAAATCAATTATTTAATGGTTTAAAAATAGCTAAGAAGTTTGTGCAAAATCTATCACTGGTTAGATTGAGTTAGTCTTAATTCCTAACTCATGACTAGAGTTATAGACCTTTGTTTTAGGTAAGTTTGGATGCATTGCAAATCTTAAAAAGAGGACTACAATTTTGATGAAGAAGGTAAACTCTAATTTAAACTATATCTATTCAAGAATCAATTTGGAACTCATTAGAAGAATTATGTTACAATTAAGAAAACAAATTTATTGTAACCTTGAGAACTTAGGATATTTTTATTTTTTTTTTAAGTGTTAGGATTTTCTTATATCTGCTATGTATGTTCTTTAAGATAACTACTAAAAAAAAGATGGGAGATAGACATAACTTTAATAAGAATTTGTTTTTTTTTTTAATTTTTTTATTTTTATGTATATGTAATTAAGATTTTTAACAGTTTTAAGGAATTTCAAAATGATTGGTATTTTAATGGATTAAATTATTTTGTTAGGTTATTTTCTTTTTTATTGGAATTACTTGAGTTATTATAATTAAATTGTTGAATGATTATTGTTTTAATTTATTTGTTTAGCCATATTGAATTGATTAAACAATGATAGATTGTCAGAATTAGGGATTATGACTTGTATTTATCCTATTCCTAATCACTAATTAGCAATTAACAATAAGAGATTATAGACAAGTATTTTCTTATTGTTATGAATAACTTAATATAAGTTAAACAATCCAAGCTTATATGATTGTTAGTTGAATTAACTTATTATCCTGATTCTTAAGGCTACTAGTTTATAATTTTAAAGAGTTTTTTCTAAGTATAAAAGAGTTAGAATCTGAGTGGAGAGATTGTTTTACTTAATGAATATCTAAAAGAGATTTCAGGTAATAAAGCTTATTATTATGTAGGGTTTATAGTTTCAACAAAATTAAGACAACATTATAGATAATTGAAAATATTAAATATCATAGTTATGAATGAACTTAGAGTTAGAATTTTGTTAATTCATATTTTTATAATTTTTTTTGTTTATTTTAAGTTAGAATTGAATGTTACCCCTCATTCTCATTAGTGTTTTAAAGTTTTAATTATCTAGTATTGAATTGATAACACTTCGTGTGAATTAACTCTTATTCACATTATTTACAATTATATGATTAAAAGTTAGATATTTATATATATTTTTTTTAACCTTGATGACAACTAGTAGGTAGCAACAGAGACCTTAGGATTGGCCAAAGGAAATTGTCCACTAACAAAGGAAATTTGGCAATGGGGTCAAAAGGTTCAAGATACCATTAAAATAAAATGATTAAAATAAAATGATAATGTTATAGAAAACTTTGTAAGTGTACAAATGGTATTACATATGAAAGATACAAATTAGCTGAAAAGAGATAAAAAAAAGTTGTTACGATGACTTAGGTGAATGTGTTTAATGATTTGTATACTGAACTTGGAATTAAAGAAGAAGAAAATGAGATTTATAGGCTAGCTTGAATTAGAGATGATGTACATTAGGTGATGGTGAAAAGGGATGAGATTAAAGGAAGATGAAGAACATATTTTGACAAACCCTTTAATAAGTAAAGTTAAGGTAATCTCAAGAGCTTTATTAATTCTAAAGAATAGATGATTTACTTAGATGTATTTGTCTTTCAAAAGTAAGGGTAATTTAAAGGAAAATAAGAGTCAAAAGAGACTTAAAAGGCCTTAGGAGAAAGATGAATGATTTGGTTAAATAGGTTATTGGATAGAATTTTGAACTAGGGAAGGTTGTCAAATAAGTATAAGATGACCATAATAGTCTTTTTTTAAAAAACAAGGGGAGGCATTCACAATTGCTCTAACTATCAGGGTATCAAACTAATAAACCACACTATGAAGTAATGGGAAAGAGTTATATAGTATTGTTTCTATCTTAGACAATTAATTCAACTTTATGCTAGACAAATTAATTACAAAAGCTATCTTTGTCCTTAAAAGGTTGATGCATAAATATTGAGAAAAAGAAGATTGATTTGTATAAACATATAAAAAGCATACAACTAAATTCCTAAACAAATGATATGGTAAATGATGAGTCCGAAGAAGTCTTCATATTATTTGTTAATTTGGTAAAAGACATTCAATAACTTGAGTGACAATAGTAAGAGATGATTCATTAAATTTTTCAATCACAATTAATTTGCACTAAGGATTAACTCTAAGTCATTTTCTAGCTTTACTAGTTACAAATATTTTAACAAATCGTATTTAAGGGATGTGTCACGCTATGTGTTATTTACTGATTATATGATCTTAACAGAGGAGACTAGAAAGGGATTAGATTGTAAATTAGCAATATGAAGAGATATACTAGAATTTACAAATTTTACATTGAATTGTACAAAAATATAACATATGTATCATAATTTTAGCAATTGTAAGAGTACAATAAAGTAAACTATTAAATTAGATAGTGCATAAGCTCTTTAATGTAACCAATTTTGTTATTTAGGCTTTATTATATAAAAAGATGGTAGTATGAAGGATGACATACTTTATCGGATGATGGCAGGAGGAGTAAAATAGAGATGTGACACAAAGTTTTGGGTGATTGCAGAATTTTTATGAAGTTGAAAGACATATTCTACCAAATAACGATTAAGTCAACGATACTCTACAATAGTGAACATTAGATTGTAGAAAAACAACATACCCAAAAAAAATAACTATGACAAAAATAATAATATTTAAATAAATATGTGATCACTTTAGAAATAATCAAATAAGAAATGACAATATACATATCAAAGTAGGCATAACATCTATTAGAGATAAAATTAAAAAGTGACAATTATATTGATTTAGACATAAAAAGTGACAATTGTATTGATTTAGACATATTTAGTATAGACTAGCAAATACTTTAATTAAGGGTGGTGACTAAATATAGGTGATTGTTTAGAAGAGAAAAAAAAAATTTAAATTGACTCGAGAATTTTTAATTAGAAAGAATTTAAAATAATTAAATTTCACATTTAACTTAATATATAATAAAATAAATTAATAAAAAATTTCATTTAGTTAATCTCAAATTTACTATATTTGAGATTAAAGTTTGGCCGTTATCACTCTGGTCATCATCTTCAGTTGACAAACAGCATCAATGAGATTAGTTTCCCCTAATAGTTACGTAACAATTAAATTACGTAAATTGAAACTTCATGTTTATAAAAATAAGAAACTGACAAGCACATGAAACACAACAGAAGTTTAGAGGCCCGAATGAATACATTTGACAGGCTTACAGACTTATCCTTTTGCCGAAAATAGAATAGTAATGCTAGGATATATGACACTACTTTTTGTTCCCTGGTTCAATTTGTCTTTACTAAGTATGTTTAAAGCATCAATGTGCACTGAAGATTTTAATGGGAACGACTTAGGATGTTTTGGTGAGGTGACTTGAGTTAACTGGGTGTGTGTACGGTGTGTTTTTACCTTGTTAAAATAATGAAGATTTTAATATGCCATCTCGCAAGCTCATAGCAAACATACTTTAAAACAAAGCATACTTTTACATATGCTTAAGACCACAAACTGACACTAACATAAAATGTCTACAAAACCTATTAAAATCAATGATCTCGGGTGGAACGAAATCCATAAAAGAAAAGACAATGCATCACAAGCACTCTCCAGCAATAAAATAACCAAATAAAAAGACACGATTGAGCTGGCGATACCAGACTGTGTCCACATCATCTAGTGATCTGAGTTAGGCCCCTGAAATGCAGCAATAACAACATAAATCGTAATGGTTGGGCATATATTTCACACAAAAGATTCCAATAGGCTCTCCGATAGTGTGACCTCACTTCAACACTTCCTCCACATCAACCAGCCTTGCATTCACATGACACTTTTACACGAAAAAGCCAATGACACCCAAAAAGAACTCACAATCAAACCAGATGAGGAACTTAGAAGCACTTCCTGTGGACGATTGATGGACCAGACTCATCAAACTCACCCTTGGAAATCCACATCTGATACAACAAACCAAAACATGTCACATGTTGTTATTCTGCAACACAAGTGACACTAAAATTATGTTGAGGATTAATTATACCTGCTGGAAAGTGCTAAGGGAGGCAAGGATAGACCCTCCGATCCAAACACTGTACTTTCTTTCTGGTGGTGCCACCACCTTAATCTTCATGCTGGTTGGAGCAAGAGCAGTGATCTCCTTGCTCATACGGTCTGCAATGCCGGGGAACATGGTGGAACCACCACTAAGTACAATGTTACCGTACAGATCCTTTCTGATATCCACATCACACTTCATGATAGAGTTATAAGTGGTCTCATGGATGCCAGCAGCTTCCATTCCAACGAGAGAAGGCTGAAAGAGGACTTCTGGGCAACGGAATCTCTCAGCTCCAATGGTGATGAGCTGGCCATCAGGAAGCTCGTAGTTCTTCTCAATGGAGGAACTGCTCTTGGCTGTCTCAAGTTCCTGCTCATAATCCAGAGCAACATATGCAAGTTTCTCCTTCATATCGCGGACAATTTCCCGTTCAGCAGTGGTGGTGTACATGTATCCTCTCTCAGTGAGAATCTTCATCAAAGCATCAGTGAGATCACGGCCAGCAAGATCCAGACGGAGGATGGCATGTGGGAGAGCATAGCCTTCATAGATTGGCACTGTGTGACTCACACCATCACCCGAATCCAGCACAATACCTGGCTCATGAGAAGCCTTTAGCACCCAACCCAAATCATGACAGAATCAAAGTAATTGACATAAAAATTTGGAGATTAATTGAACATACCTGTTGTACGGCCACTAGCGTAAAGTGAGAGAACAGCCTGAATGGCAACATACATTGCTGGCACATTGAAGGTCTCAAACATGATCTGAGTCATCTTCTCCCTGTTTGCCTTAGGGTTGAGGGGAGCCTCAGTCAGAAGCACTGGATGTTCCTCAGGAGCAACACGAAGCTCATTGTAGAATGTGTGATGCCAGATCTTTTCCATGTCGTCCCAATTGCTAACTATACCATGTTCAATGGGGTATTTCAAAGTCAAAATACCTCTCTTGGATTGTGCTTCATCACCTACATAGGCATCCTTTTGACCCATTCCAACCATGACCCCAGCGTGTCGTGGTCTGCCCACAATACTGGGGAACACTGCCCGAGGAGCATCGTCACCAGCAAATCCAGCCTGAACGGTCAAAATACATGGAAGTGCATAAATATCAGGTGGCATCAAAAAAGTTAAAAGGCAACAAACCCACTGAGTTTCTCAACATGTAGAAAATGACCCACCTTCACCATTCCGGTTCCATTGTCACAAACAAGCGGTTGAATATCCTCAGCGTCAGCCATTTTCTACAAACCTACACACAAAAGAAGGAAGTGAGCACAAATAGAGAGCTTCTCTCCCAGATACCACGATTAACCTATTAGTTGAGTTGAGGCTCAATGGCGTATATTCTAAGAAGCAGCAAGCTCTCCGATTACTTTCACATTACTATTTTTAGTACTTAAAAACCCCCTTCAGCCACTTCATCCAAACAGTAATCTTTCTAAACCTATCTATGTATGGCGCCATCCGGAAGTTCTAACCCGTTCATTCATAATCAGTAAATTATGCCAAAACAAAACAAAGTGGGGAACAAGTCAAAAATCGATTCTCTCCACTCCATATTTTGCCTAACTTTTCATAATTTCGGTGATCTAATTAGAGAGCCGAAGCTGAGATGAGACTTCACAGAATAATTTCGCTTTTACTTTTAACCTTTTAACGAAACATAGGTCAGGTGAACGAATTCAATAATAATAATAATAATAATTAAAAAAAAAAAAGATAACCAAGAAATCAAGTCCAAGCAGAGGAAAGAGAGATCCTGAGATCCATCCATGTCGCCAAAAATAAAAAAATAATAAAAAAAATAAAAGATCAGATCATGAGCGGAAATCAAAGTCATTCGGTCCAGACAGACAGAGAGAATTATCAACCGAAACCTTTCGAGTCAAAAACAGAAACAAAGGGAATCGTCGAATGCATACCTTTTGGTGATGAATACGTAGACAGATAGAGAAGAGACGAGATGGCTTGGCCCTCCGCAGACGCAGAGATCTTTCTCTTCTCGTCTGCCAAGAAGCCGAGGTGTACAGCTACCACAACTCGCCTGTGCACTGTAATGGAAAGTACACGCACTCACACACACACACACACTCACTCACACAAATATATGGGGGCTGGGTTTTGAAATGCAAAGTGAGGGAAATATACTAATAATATTTACCTTTATTACAAAAAAAAATAATATATATATATATATAATAATTGTTAATAAAAATTAAATTTAATAACAAAAATATTACTATAATAATTTAAAATAACTAAAATATTTTTATATATAAATAGACTTCTTTATATTTTTAATTACAGTTAGTTTTTTTTTCTTTTCTAAATTCTTCTCACTAATTTGAGAATTTTCATTTTTCTTCTAAATTTTTCACTTTTTATTCAAATTCCTCCAAAAGAAAACAAAAAAAAAAAAAAAAGGCATTAGTGAAAGATAATAGAGCACTTGGAGCTGAGATACCCATAAGAGGATAGAGTTAATTAAAGCTCTTCGACACACTCTCTAAATAAAGTAATAAAAGCAAACTTTAATGTCCTAAAGGTAAATTTCTCATACATATAAAATATCTGCCAAATTAAGACGATAGCATGTTTTTTTTTTTTTTGGTTAAATAATTAAAATTGTCAAAACTTTTCTTTTTCATTTTATCTTCTTCCATTGACTGGTAATTGTTTTCCCTTTTTCAAATTTTGCTTAATAACTACAAAATTGAACTAGTGCGTCGTTACCACTTCCATTAACTTTTTCACGTAAAAATTAAATAATAATATTTAAAAAATAATATTAATATTATTATTATTATTAAATATAAATTAATCATATATCACTTAATTTTATAAATAAATAAAATTAAATAAAAAATTATTATAATATCATATTATTATTATTATTATTATTATTATATTATTATTACATAATTATACCCTCTTTTTCAAATTTGTTGTTAAGTACTGATGTGATCCTTACGTGGCAAATAAGATGTGAAAAAATGCCTCCGTTAGTCAGCGCAAGATGTTGACGTATAAAATTTGACTTTTGTTTCCCCGTTGACTCGCGCGGGACTCCTTTTCGCTCCTCTCCCTCTCGACGCTCTCTTTCTCTTGTTCAGGTTCAGCATAAGGTCTGCAAGTATGGGAAAAAAAATTAAAAAAAATTCAAATTATAATATAACCACAATAATTTCCATGTCCCAAACATTGGAACAAAAGATAATGCTTTTTTTATTTTTTCTTTTTTTTTTTGCAAAGAAATGAAGTTTCTTTTTATTTCTAATATATATATATATATAAGTTTACAATTGAAAAATTTACAATTGAAAAATAAATAATTGCTTTTACCCAGAAATGTGATGATCCAGTCATTTCCACTCAGAATCTCTGAATATATTCAATTAGATACAAAAAACACTAATTCAACAAAATAAGAGTTATATAATTAAAATCATGAGAATAAAAAGGGAAACAAAAATAAAATAAAAAGAATATAACAAGAATGTCCAGAAGAAAGGATGCAAGTGAGCGGCCCATTCCAGTTACTGGCGGGGGTGGCCAAGGTGTGGGTTAGGGTGATTTTGAGTTAAATTAATTTAAATTTTAAATTATTTTAATTTTAAATTTTTCAGATTTTAGATTGTTTGACTTTTAATTTAGTATATATACATATTATTTGACTTCCAGTCAAATTAGGTTAAAAGTAGTTAACTTTTCAATTAAGACAAATCAAATTTAATTTAATTTTAAGTTGATTAAATCAAATTATTTTTATTAATTTATTTTTATCACCTTTATTTGGGAAAGAGTTTTTCTTTATTATTAGACTAATACAATAAATTTTTCTTTTCATTTCACTAAAAATTAGGAAATAATTTTTATTAAAAATAAATTACTATTTTTATATAAAATTTTAAATTTAATAAATAAGTAGAAATATTATATTTTTTGAAATATGATAATTAGATGCATGCATACCTTAAAAAGTAATTTTATAAATTTATTTGTTATAATAATTATTTAATAATAATAATATAATGATAAATTTTAGATTTTATTCCATATTTATTATTAAAAAATTTTAAATTAAAATAATTAATATTTGATTTATTTAAACTAGTGTGTATGTTAATTCAAATATAATGAAAATAATTTTTAAAATAATTATTAGTTATAGATAAAAGTAAATTAAAAATAATTTTATTGAGAAATATCTAAAAATTTTAATTTTTATTAAAATAAATTAAAATTTTGAACCAAATTTAATTTAATTTAAATTAATTCAAGTTATTATAAATTTTGAATTATTCAAGTTTGAATTTCAAGTGATTTCAAATTTAAATTATTTCAACTTTTGGTTATTTAAATTTAGAATTATTTTAAATTTTAATTATTTAAATCTTAAATTTTTTTAAATATAAATTATTTAAATTTTATATTGTTTTAATTCTCATATTACAAATCATAGTATTTTCAATTGAAGTGGATTGGATCGAGATAAGTTGTAGCCTATTTAAATCAGATTACTTAGTGAGGTCAGTCTTTGTTATTTTTGTTGCCAACCATTCATCCATACTCCAAACCAACCAAAATTTTATCCCCTCTTTAAGAATGAAAATAATTCTCATCCTTTTGTTTCTAAGCACATCCTCTTAGAGCTACAACACCTTATCTAAGTTCTTAATTATATTGGGAGCTCACAAGCTATGCATTTCATCGAACACTTAGTTAGCACTATCTTAATGGACTCATTACCTAATGAGATAAGGGAGTAACGGAGTATAAATAGTTTAGAAAATTTCTCCTATTTGCTTGAACCTATAAGAAGATGATTAAATAACAAAAATGACAATTCAAATAAATCACGTAAAAAAACACATCAATTTTACATGACTCAAGACACTCTGAGGTAAAGTTCAACTTCACTATAATTAAGTGAGTATAATAGAAGTATACAACCTCAATTACATCAAATAAATTGAACAAAATTCAATTTGGACTAAATGAAAGGCTAATAAGTTGAGTAAGACAGGTCAACCACGTGTTGTCAATTACAACTCAACAAGTAGACCCCAAGAAAATAATCCAACTATTCAAAATGAACTCCCAGATGCCCCCTACCAATTGTCTAAAATTCAGCTCAATCGAACCACGAGTTAATGTTCATCCACACAATTTACCAACTTTGTCATAAATGAGATAACAAAAAATTACTAGAATTAAGAAGTCTTGGTTTTAATGGAAAACTTGCCCTTGTAATTCACAAAAAACTAATCCAACCAGCCACAAAAAAGATATATGTGTTCTCTAACTACTAATCAAAAATCAGTTTGATCGGACCACAAACAATTCTCTGATTATACGGTTGATCAAAACTGCATGCAGAAAATGACACAAAGTATAGACCTATGAAAATTAAAGAAAAGTAGAACTTACTATGCTTGAAACATAATCTTCATCATTCAAAATATAAGAACCAAATATCGTCTATCAACTATCCAAGTATCAGTTTGATCAGACATCGATATCCTTTCCAAATATAAGATCAAATAACACTACCTTTTCCTCTTCTATTTTGGTGGCCTCCCTCTTTTCCTCTCTCTCTTTCAGCAGCCTTTTTTTTTTTTTTTCTTAGCACCAACTTTCCTAGTTTTTCCAGCCAAAAGGATATTTATACCCACTTTAACTATTTTGAGTTATGATCCAAAAAAAATTTAGAGTATATATCAACATATGAAGAGACCAATAAACCCAACAATTCTCCCACTTTTGACTATATAAAGATATCAGTCATTCCAATCAATGCACAACATAGCTCAAATTTCCATCTTGGCAAGGCTTTTTTCATCATATCAACAACATTATCATTTGTATGAATATTTTCAAGTGATAACTATTTAGAATCAAAAACATCTTATATCAAATAATACCACACATTAATATGTTTTGACTTAGTATAAAAAGTTAGATCCTAATTAAGATGGATAACACTTTGGCTATCACAATACAACACATAATTTGATTGTTCAAAACTGAGTTTCTTTATAAACATTTTCATCCAAAGTAGTTTTTTAGATGCTTCACACATTTTTTCAATCAAGATTGTCAACTCATTGCTTTTCCTGTAAGAGTAATCACATACCCTGAAATAGACTTTTTGGAGTTAATATTAATTGTTATATATGAATCTATAAATTTAGTAACAATAAACTTATCAGTTCTAAAATAAAGTCTCAAATCAATAGAGTCTCACAAATATCTTATTATCTACTTCACTGCATTCCAATACTCTTTATGAGGATTTAAAAGGAAACAACTAACTGTACCAACTGCATGACCTATATCAACCCTCGTGCATACCATTATATACATTAAACTACCTATAACTGATGCAAAAGGAACTCTTCGCATCTTTTCCTTCTTTTTCTCTGTGGAAAGAGATTGGTTAATAGATAATTTAAAGTGTATAACAAAAGGAGTACTCACCACTTTAACTTTATCCATGTTAAACCTCTGAAGTACCTTTTTAATGTACTACTTCTAAGATAAATACAACTTTTTTTTTTCCTATTCCGAGTGATTGACATGTTGAGGATCTTCTTTACTAGTCCCAAGTCCTTTATAGATTGCTCAACTCTTACTTCAACTTATTAATTTTAAAAGTATCATGACTAACAATAAGCATATCATTAACATAAAATAGTAAAATGATTAAATCATTATTAGTGAATCTTTAAACAAAAGCATAATAATAAGAAGTAGTCGTTTATAACCTTGCTCCCTTATAATAGATTCAAACTTCTTATACCATTGTCTCAGAACTTGTTTCAAGTCATACAAATTTTTCTTTAACTTGCACATATAATTCTTTTTTCCTTTCACCTTAAAACCCTATGGTTATTCTATATAAATTTCTTCTTCAAAACCCTAGCCACTATTTGTACTGTAAATGACTGATTTCGGGTTATTTGTTTTCTTGACATATATTTGAATTTCGAGGGTACATTTGATGGCCCAAAGAAAAAAAATCAAGGGTATATATAATATGTATGCAAAATCGTAGAAAACAATCTTTCTTTTTGTTATCGTCTTGTTGTTTCCCTTGTACACAGTAGGATTATGGAACTGCAGATCTTGTAATTTCTTGTATCGCTTTTTCCATTTAAGCAATAAAATTCCTTGTTCACTTATCAAAGAAAATGGTAGAAAACGCGATTTGCTGGCATTGGATTTATAACCTCCTTCAGCTCAGCACCTGCCTCTCTGGCAAATTTTCGGGACCATTTTAGCCTGAGAACATCTGAAATCCTTAAGTTCTTTAACGTTCTTTGAACCCATCTTCAACAATTCAACTCATTTAATAAAGAAGTCCATTCAATTGGCAAATATGACGGGAGATTAGCCAAAGATGTTAATGATTATTGAGGGATGAAATATAGGGGTTCTGAAATTTGTATAATTTGAAACTTTATAAGGTATTCTACGAGGAGGTGGCCTCTCAGTCTCCCCTGGTTGGGAAGGATCTCTCGTAAAGCTATCAGGAAAGAGTAGTTTTTTATTTTTTGGGTTCATATTGTCACAACATTAGATGGGAAATTCTAATGCATCCCATTAGCGGAAGCATTTTATGGAGTAACAGCACTCGCAATTTCCAGTCTTGTATAGACTAACTCCTCGTTCTCCACTTTTACTATTATAATAGTATCACATTCATATTAGCTTGTTGGTGCATGGCTAAGTAGTCAATATGTTAGTTATTTATATTTAATATTTAATGCATGCACTTATTAATAAAAATATTTTTTTATTTTTAATATGTGTATCTAAATATTATAGTTGTTATAAGTTTGGGTGATGAATATATTTTATAAAAATAATTATATTAATATCGTAATTATAAGATATTTATTATATTAAAATATTATTTTTAAATATTTTTATTTAATATATCATTAAAATAAGATATTAATAACTTCATAAAATCAAAACAAGTTTTTTTTTTGTGAATATAAATAAGTTTTTCAAATTCACTTATTATAATAATTTTTAATTAGAACATTTACATATTAAAAAAAATTTTATATAATTTTACTTATATTTAAAATTATTAAAATATCTTATATAAGAATTAGTATGATTTAATCTTTCTGTTGAATTATTTTGATAAAGAATTGCTTTCAAGGATGTATGTTAAATATATTATAAATTATATGATAATAGTCAAATATTATTAAAATATTAATTATTTTAAAATAATTTAAAAAAAATATTTTACTATTTCTGGTAGATATTGATTCAAAAAATATTTAGATAAGATAATATAGAGATCATAAAGTGTTATAATATTTAAAATTTTAGTTTTTAAAAATAGATTGATAACTTGTTAAATTTTATGTTTAATTATTATTAATTATTAATTTAATTAATTTATGTGCTAATTTGGTGTTATAAATATCATTTAATCGGTGTTTATAAATTTGGGAAATCCACGTAAGGAAAAAAAAAAAAAGAAAAAAGGGCCAAAAAAAAACCTAAAAGTAGTCGCCGTTACAACGGCGTTGGTAGAAAGGCCAAATTGACCTTGCCGCTGTGTGCCTTGAGTAATTAAAATTTCCCAAGGACAACGTGAAAAGTGTAACCACGTTGTGCCGTGATTTGGGTAAAAGGGAACAGTTCTGTCTGGTAATGCATTGAAATAAAATAAAAATATTAAGATTAAAATTATTGTTGCTTAAAATTGTAAGATATTTGATAATAGTGGTGAAAATATTGTAATATATATATATATATATAATTTTTTCTTTTTAATAATATTATTTTTAAAATAATTGTCAGTTTATAAAATATATAATTAATAATAATATATTTTTTAAAAATTTTATATTAAATTTAACTATTGAGAGTTCTTTATATTCGAGATAATCAACACTTTTTGTTATAAAAATAAGTGTTACATATGGAAAAAAAAATATATATATATACAATATCTTACAAATTACAATAATAGAATTCTTTAACTTTTCACATATGATGGAAATTAAAATTTATAGTCATATAGTTATTAGATTATGCTTGTTTACAAGCAATTTTTTTTTACTGATTGGTCCATTGTATTTTAGCAATGCAAGCCTTCTGGCAAGATACATGTCATGCTAGATTTGCCATATTGGAATCTGTATTTCCTCCTAGAATTCTGATTATTCCAACGGGTGATTTGTGTAAAAGGTAGGAGTTCTGATTGGTAATGTATTAAGATAAAATATTGTAGATAAAAATCCTGTAAATAAAAATATTAAAATTAAAAATATTATTACTCAAAGTTGTAAGGTATTTGATAATAAAAATAAAAGTATTATAAAAAATTTAATATAATTTTGTTTATTTGATAAAATTATTGTTAAAATAATTGTTAATTTATAAAATGACTATAAAAGATATAATTAATAATAATTTTTTTTAGTATTGTTGAAAATAATCAATTTATAAACATAAGATTTAACTTA
The DNA here is from genome assembly GCA_023213295.1 of Bruguiera hainesii. Taxonomy (NCBI): domain Eukaryota; kingdom Viridiplantae; phylum Streptophyta; class Magnoliopsida; order Malpighiales; family Rhizophoraceae; genus Bruguiera; species Bruguiera hainesii. The sequence goes on from JAHOYR010000012.1 coordinate 7,384,205, forward strand.
TTATTTCATTGTTACATTATTAATTCAATTCATTGAACAAAATAATAGATCAAATATATAGGTAAATTAAATTAATAACATAACTATAAATACTCATAATTAATTATAAATTAAATAAAATAATCAAAATATATTATAACTCTCTTTAAGAAATTTTATAATATATTATTATAAATAATCTCATATATTAACTTTAATTGATAAATTAAATATTTAAATATATTTGAAATGTCTGGATAAAAAAATATATTTAACTAAAAATATTAATATACCTTAATTATATTACTAATTATGAAATAATAAGTTATTTTTAGATAAATTTTAAAAATTTAATAATTAATAATATCAATTTGCTTAATTATTTTTTATTTATAAGTATTTTATTAAAATTATGAATAAATGACTATTTATACATATTATTAAATATTCTAATTTGATTATTTTGATGACAAATAAATTATAACTATAATACATGTATATTAAAACAATTCATTATCAAAAAATACCACAATATTAAGGGTCATAGGTCTTTATATATAGGTTACCTTTTAATTTCATTAATGCATGAAATTTATACGCACTTGGTCTAGGCCTCTATAATTAAACTTCAAACAATGCAAGAAGGAATTACAATTCCTTAAACTTGAACTACACTGACCCTTTCTTATGTAGAGTAAAACAAGGTCTTTGGTGATTACAAGTTAAGCCGAACATCAAGTATAATTCTTCTTTTTCTTTTTTCTTTATTTTTAAACGTCTATGCTTTTAGACAATCATAAATGAGGGTCACCCTTCACTTAATTAAAAAATTGATAATTCCTTAAACTCAGCAACACACACTGCGTAAGATTTATTAAGCCAATAATTTCTATATATAGCTTTCATGGGGTGTTTACAAAAATTTCATAGTACTGCTTTATTACTAAGGACCCAACGCTATTTTTAATTTAGAACAGTGGACAATTAGTTGTTTGTAACAATTGTTTGGACAACATCTGTTAATTGTCGTTGCCTTATTATGAAATTATATAATTTCTTACTCACAACTATGCTTTAATGGTTAAATTGAAACAATTTTTTTTTCAATTATCAATTTTCAGATGTAGTCAATCAAGTATAAGCCCCATTGTTTATTTAATTTTTAAAAACACCACTTTATGTAAGGATGTAATTCCTTACCATCATGGTTGCAATTCTTGATAAAAGAATTAAAAGAAATCCTTTGTTTGGCTAAAGACTTTAGGCAATATTTTTTTAATAGTAATCATAAATTAGATATGTTCATCTTTAGTCATACGCCAAAAAATATTTAAATTTCAAAATCATATATTCTGAGATTATTTATTAGATTTTTTAATAAATATATTATTATAAAATGTCAATTTTTCATATTTTAAAATTAAATATATTCATACAAATAATATTATAAAAATATATATTTAAATTGAAAATAAAATAAAATTATTAATGTATTTGAGGAGTCATTCTCTATTTTGTCTTACTTGACAACTGACTTTTTTTCTACTTATTGTAATTGCAGACTTTTCAATAGAGTTTTTGTGTGTACTAAAAAGAAAGAAGACTAAATTTTAATTAAATATTTAATAAAAATATTATTTGAAATTATTCTAATAAATCTATGTAGTATGGCCGGGGCTGGCATACCAGGGCTCTAGCTCGCGGCTCTGGGCTCAATTGTGAGTCGGGTGTCTGAGCTTTTCATACTACTAACACGAGTCCTTATCCCGTAGGAAGTGCGGCTTCACGGAAGTATGCTTCATTATTTGCGCAATTTCCTTGGCAGAATATCCAAGTGAAATTAGGATACTATCATGAGCTCAAATTTGGGTACATTTTCTCTAAGTGCCTACCTTTAGTCAGAATTTCATTATTTTGCACCCTTTGCTGTGGTTAGTTGGAGGAGTTCTTGCTACTAGTTCAACTGCTTTGATGGACAGTTTTGCGCAGCCTGTGCATTGTTTAGGTAGCTGACTTGCTTGCAGGTGTCTGTGAATGCATATCTATGGTGTTTCAAGTGCCAATTTCTCTCTTGAACTTGATGTACTTGTCTGTAGAAAAAATTCTTGCCAGATAAGTTGCAAGCTATAATAGAAACTAGGCAGTGTTTAAGGTTTTATTCCTACTAGTAGAGTGGTTGCATGGGAATCATATTTCCATTTCTTTGTGCCTCTGTGATATATAAGATTTATAGCTTGTAGCATAAACCAGGGAATATTCAGTGACATTTACTATTTGTAAATAATTTGTTGACGTTTATCTTGTTTGGCCTTGTAACCAACCTTATCTGTCAATATTTGATGATAACTTGGGAGGATTTCAATTGAAACGTGCAGAACCTGAGGAATGTCTAGAGTGGTGTGGCCTCTTGTTAGAGGCCTCTAAACTATGATATAGTGCTTGGAGGTTCTTTATCACTGTTGGTTGGTTTTCCAAGAAATGGATAACAGAGTTGCTGGAAAACAAAGTTTCTGCTAGAGCAAAACTTTCAAACCAGAAAGAAGAGAGTGATGAGGCAAAAGCACACCTCTTTTCATGTATATTCCATTCTTAAGTAGTAAACTTAGAAGGTTTAAAACATGATTACAAAGCAAGCATGCTTGTATGCATGCAAACAGCTTCCAAACATTGGTTAACCAAAATGACAAGCAATCACAGCTTTTCTAAACAAGCTTTTCAGCTTCTAAGCTAATTCCTTACAAAGAAAGGAGGCTAAACAAGTCCTAAACGTAGCTTCATAATGAGCCATCTGAAATTACATAAAATGAAAAGAAAAGAAGCTTCAAGTTTGCTGCAGATCAAGAGCCTTGCTACTGCTTCTTCTGTCATCAGCTAACCTAATAGAATTTTGAAAGTTTTGGCTCCAAAGACCTCTTCTAGCTGCTGCAATGTTAAAGACCAATGTTCATCAATTACACACACACACACACAAAATTGTAGTCCAAATGTTTCTGAGAGCAATGCAAATCGGCTTCACTTTTAGTTACCCCAACTATTCTTCATCATTCAGGAAAATAATAGAACAACATAGACCTTTTCCCAGATCATCACAATTCCTGAATCAGCCTCTTCCAACATAAGAGAGGGGAACATATTCAGTACTGCAAGTTATGGAAGCCATTGGTGAATGTGAAAATTCTGTCCATTAGACCGCAACTGATCTCTTAGATTGCATTCCTTTTGGAAAGTGAATATCCCCGTGGATTTTTTCCTTGCTATGTGACCGTCCAACAGGTATCATCACAACTTACTAGAGCAGGTGTTTGGGGGTACTCGGGGAGATTTCATAAATTGACAATATGCTTTCGAACAAGTTGCCCTTTCTATTTTTTCTTCTCGAGTATTGAATGATTTTAATGCTAACAGCCTTTATGGAATTTGACGTTTATGTGGATACTGCATACAGTAAAGTACAATGTAGATTTTCGGCTCTCTTCTGTGACAAGAGTTTTTATCAGTGTGAGTATGGCCTACTGGGTGATGTTCAGAATTCTTTTTGTCTTGCCCCTCTCCATCTTTGTCCCCTGCCTATACTTACTCCTTGCTCTATTCTGGCCATCGATGGCCCATGTACTGTTATGCTAGACAAATCACTTCGCACCTTTGCAAATCAAGTTTTGGTTGCTGGAATATTATGGTTGTTTAGTGCCCTTGATGAGATACTTTTGGGTGAGTACTACGATAAAAGATTCCCCTCTTAGCATTCTTCACTTTGAATTGGAATTACGTAGTGAATTCACGCTCAGCTTCCACTGACCTAATGCTCCATTGATTGGATGGACATGTTTGTTCGCATGGCATTGCTATATTTTTCCTTTCTCTCTTTTCTCTTCTCTCTCTCTGTTTTTCTTTTCCTTTCATGGCGTCACAATGAGTCATAGGATTGCATGAATGAGCCATCACTCAAAGGTCCTTGTCATATTTACTTTTTTTTTTTCTTTTTGTGAGTGTGTATTTTATATCTCACAAATATATTCTATCATTTTTTTATTTCAACTAGATCTCACATAAATTTTTTGTTTTCTCTCTTGTTTGACATTGAGTTAACTTGAATTAATCCAGAAACTTTGTGGTAGTGGCATTAGTTGCCTTGATTACTACACTAGGGGAAAGAAACATTGTGACTACACTAGGGGGAAGAAACATTGTGCCTTTGTTGACACAAAATGAGTGATAAAATCTTCTTTGTATTCTGCCAATTTGAGCGAGCATTCAATAAAGCAGTACTTATTTTCCCCTTTCTCTTATAAAATTGTCATTACCTTCCAGTGTCCCCTGTAATAATTATGTGAAATTGGAGCGAGTAGCACTGACCTTAAATTATGTTTTTAACTTTCAAATAAGATAACATTTTGTCAACGGATTTAGCTGATTGGCTGCGGCATTAAGATTAAGACTAAGACTAATTAGATTTCGGTGTTTTCGTTCTCAGGATCCTATTTTCATCCGCTTCCATTCGTTCAATTTTCCTTTTGCTTTATTGTCTTAAACGGGGCTTGGAGGAATCCTGCTTGTTTCCAATTCCTCTCTGGGTTCAATTTCTGAGTATTTACTACAGATTTTATCACGAATTTCAAAACATTTTTATAAGAGAAATTATACAATTAATTTGCAACCTCTCATGAAGGCCTCCTTTTACTTCCATCTTTCAGGGCAGAGGGCTAACGTATAATACGGACACAAGGAAAAGAGAGAAAGGAAGTGGCTGATTTACCTATTATTACATATGAATCTTTGAGGTTGTAGTGGTGCTATGTTGCAATGCTTTACTGCACTGGTGGAGGATGTTCTGACGAGCTGACCTGTCTACAACCAACAATCTTTTGGCGTGTCTCAATCAGGCAGTGCCTGCATGTGGGGCAGGATGAATGTGAACTAAGCCACTCGTCAATGCATCGAACATGGAACCCATGGTTACAATTGGGCAACAGACGCACACGCTCACCAGTTGTGAACTCTGATAGACATATGACACACATTGTATCCAAACCAGGTAGCTTCAAGTCTTTTGAGAAGGTTACTATCAGGAAAGTCCTCAATGCCTTTTGCTTTACTCCCGTGTTGGCTAATCGAGCTGAGGGGTTGCTGGCGGCAGGCTCGGAGGCTACTAAATTGGAGCATCTTAATGCACATCTTATGATGGAATTTAATCCGAGCGAGCAAATTACTGCGCACAAAAGGACCGCGAGGACCATAACAACGTTTGCGTCTAAGGTGTTATCCCCAGTGTATTGTTCTGATGGATCGTGACCATTTCCAGGTGCTGGAGGAGCTGATGCGCTTGGTGTTTGAGAAAGTGGGGTGTGCAGTAGCAGTCTTCTTGAGGAGAAGTCCCCAAGATAATCTGGAAAAAGTTCAGTAGCCGAGGTGGAAGTGCCCATCTTGGAGTCTGATAGTGCTGGAAGTGTAATTGGAGTTTAGAGGTTAAGAGAGAATTTCTCGGTTGTGGCTGCGCTTGGAGATTATATACGGAGATGTGATGTGCTGATCTGCTAGTCGAGATTCGATATGATATATATTCTATTATTATACCGAAGAAATTATTGTTCAGCATGTCTCTCTCTGCCCACAATGTGGGGTTTATCTTTTATTTTATATATGTGTCTAGTCATGTCGATGGTCCACTAAAACCTTTCGTAGTTTATTGGGCTTAGTAACCAAAGTGGGACTTCCCACTTTCTGGTTGTGCTAGTTTCATTTCATGAATTATAATCTCAGAGTGCTACAAGGACCCGGCAGCTCAGGATAATCTCAGAGTACTATTACAAGTCTGACGTGAAAAATATGCTTTTTAAAGCTTACTTTAGTGGCTCTTTTACACCTTGTCGTTTTGACAAGAGTTTTGTCTTTTTATCCGATTTTCTGTTCTAATACATCGAAGTGATAGACATTCCAAACTTTCTTGAATCGGATTCAACTCTATTCTGTCGTCACTGGCCAAACTCAAATTTGCTAATAGATATTTACCAAGTTCATAATTTTAGTAGTCTCTTTGACCCTTGGTGCGTTATCAATGGTTTTTCCTAATAGATATTTATCAAGCTTCCATAAGGTCACCATCCTCAGCGCACGGGCTCTTTGCTTTGTGAGGGTTGAGGGAGACCGATCAACCATGTGCAGAATTTTCCTTTCCATTTTGCCTAAAAAAGTAGTTTCCACAAGGGTGGGATTTCAATTCAAACGTTCATGTTGTAGAAAAGGTAAGGATATCTGCTAAAAATAATGGGGCAGTCTGTTTTCTTTATTTTTGCGTTGGTTATGTTGCTACCTTAAAGTGAGTTTCAATGGCGATTATTGTGCAGGCCACTCAATGGTTTTACAGCACAACCGCAGCATTTTATCAGTTAGAGAAAAGGTGGGGAGTCTGCCCAAATTGCAATCAGAGAAAGCCACTAACTTATAATTAGATTGCTTTTCAATTCCCTCCATGACTCTATATAGTGAAAAATTATATAATTAAAAGAATTTAATATTAGAGAGAAAAATAAGAAATAAATTTTTTTTTATAAATTTAATATTTAAAATTTTTAAATTGAATGTGATATTAAATCTATAAATTTGTTATTTATTTGGATCCCAATCGAATCTCTCATACTTTTCCCAGACAAAATCCAATTTTCTTGTGCTCTGGGTTAGAGATGGACAACTGATGAGGAAAGTCCTTGGGTCAGCAAGTGACGTAACAGTCAATCTCATATTGAACCAAAAAAAAAAAAAAAAAGCAAATAAGTGAAAAATACTCATAAATATAATATTTTAAAATTTTTAAGTTGAAATTTAGTGTTAAATTTACAAATCTGTTAATTATTCAAATACTATTCGAATTTTCTCCACTTTTGAGCTCTCTCGTTTTCCCAACGGCATACTTATAACAAGTTCACAACTTTCTTATTGTTTAGTTTTAGTTTTAACTGGATTCTATTGAAGATTTCATACAGTTGATAATCTTTAGCATTTGGAAACCATATGGATTAATGTTAAGATAGAGCCCTAACTATTGGAGCAGAGTGCAGTATTGTTTGGATGATAACAGTACCTGGGGTTCCTTTAATCGTCCGCGAATAAGCTAGATTAAAAGTCAAATCTGTAAATGGTCCCCTAAAGATCCTTCATTTTTGCTGGTTTGTAAGCCGTGATCTTTTGGCATGCAGTGATCGGATTGCAATCCACATAGCCTAAATCATGTAAATTAGCTTCTCCTTTTTGGCTCTAAACTAAAGCAATAGTCTCTGGGTGCACCTTTGATAGAATCTGCAGTAATATTAAAAGTCAAGTTGGTACTTTAGGTAAAAGTATGATAAGAAAAATGGATTTGGTCCGACTTTGTTGCTGTAGTGCGGCTATGATTTGAAGCTTGTTAATGAAAGCCATAAAATTCTAGTAGGGTCCATACTGCTTATTTAAATTAGAGAACTTATTTGTATTAGAGAAAAATCTAGTGGGGGGGGGGTGATACCTTTTGTCATTCTTTAAACATAAATTATCAAATCAAATGGTGACAGAAAGGGATGGATGGGCCATCCCCAGAGAGCTGCTTTTGATTTAGATTGTACAAGAAATGCCACCCACTTGCCTGGATCCATATCTTTATCTTGTTGTGGCTGGCTGGCACCAGGGCACTTTCTCTATCACAGATTGTGATGCACGTTCTAATCACCAAATGGAGCTGACCAGCAATGATGTCGACACTATTTCTCCATGGTTTCATGAGTATGGCAAGGGAAACAGAGCCTTGCTACTCGGAGAACGTGAATGCAAAGAATTGATGAAACGTGGCTTGTGATGCTTTTGACGTTGGGATGATTCCCAAACATCTATCAGTGGAGTCTATACATGGAAAAGACCAACATACTAATACAGTCACTCGCGTGGCAGTTTCTAGTTCAACGCAGGATAAACGGGCAACTATGTAAAATTCTAAAGAATGGTGGTAATATATCTATTATTATACGATATAGTATTTGATTAAGCGGGAGAAAACTTTAATTTTGATCTCCTTACTTCCAGAGAGTTTTTTATTTTTAAAAAAGACAAGCTATTAAAAATATTTTGGTCTTTTCAATTGAAAATTTTAAAAAGTAATTAATGCGTTTTTTTTTTCAATTAATTGGATTCCATACCGGAATCTGATGTTCTCAACTGTAATTATCTTGAAAAGAACTTCATCATAATTAGATGAGAGCCATACCCATAATTGAATTTTGTTGAAAAAAAGATAAGACGAAATAATCCATCAGAACTCTTTCGCTTGAGTCCCTTTTTTGCCTCTCCCACCTGCTCAGTTTTTCTGTCATACCTTTTACCTTTAACACGCCATGATTCTACTTGCCCCTACATCTGGGGTTCTTCTCGGGTTTTTTTTTTTTTTTTTTTTTTTAATTTTGGTCGTGCAACTTTTTCAGTTTCTATAATTGTAATTTTAATTATAAATTTATATAATTGTTTTTTTTTTTGTCTTTTCTCTGTGGTCAAGATCATTATACCATATATATTATTGGACTCAGTTAGGTCAATCAGCTTGGCCACGATGGACTAACTCAACCCATTAAGTTACAAAAGATGTGTAAAAAATGACATCATTTGTGCTAATAAACATATTTTTTTAGATTCTTTAAAAAATATAAGATTGAAAATCTTTTCAAAGTATATAAATTCTCTATAAATACCTATAATAAGATTTTTTGCATTATAAATAAAGTGTTATCTAATATTCAGATATTACATAAATTAAGAAAAAAGTTTAATTTGTCGATAATTAATTTATTTTTATTTATGAAAATTTTTAAAGATAATTATGGTTCAATCTCTCTAATTTTACATTAATATTAAAAAATTCTTATACTGATTTTGGTATAAAAAATATGAAATTTGTTGTTTAATTTTTTTTTTGTTTATAGGCAATTTTGGTGAATATTATAGCTTAATATGTTTAAAAATTTATTTATCTCATATACATTATTATCTTTTTATGAAATTTTGCATGTGATCAAATACTAAATTATGCAATATGTTGTAAAAGTTTCATATATTTTGGTTGTGTACTTTGTGAGAAAAATATTTTTTCTTGCAATACATTATTTTTTGAAAATTAACACTAAAAGGAATAATTTCATAGTACAAAATTTTTATGTATAGAAAGTATTTATTATAAACTTTCAACCATTTATTATTTGTCAATTTTAGATGTGACAATTAAGAGTAATTGAGTTTCAAAGTTTTAAATTGCTATACAATTTTAAGAAAAGGATGAATAATACTCAAAAACAAATTCCAGTCACATGTATTTAGATGATTTTTAACTACATATTTTCATATGTTATTTTTGAAAACCAATCATACCAATGAATTAAGGAAGTCAAATTATGTTTTGTGTTAAAATTTTATAGCCACCAAAGGTCCAAACAATGATAAGTGTATTACACTATTTAAACAAATGAGTGAAATGAAGTATCTATTTAGCTAATTTAATATAGGTAAAATCACTAATACACATGATAATTACTATTAAGAAGACGTTACCCAGTGAACTTAACTAAAGTTAAAATTAGTCAATTTGAATTCATGTTTTATAAATCAATAAGAGAGCATTTTGTATTGTATATTAGCCAATACAAATTTTTCATTTAGTATTAGTTTTTAATTATTCTAAAAATAAATTATTTTTAAAAAAATTCATAATAATTAGTAGGAATATCTAAAACATATGAAATTTGCATCAAAATATTTCTATGTTTATGTTTTATAAAATTTTGATATTATATTCCAAAAATTTGCAAATTATAAAAGTGATATTTTTAATATTAGTAATTTCTAATATCTTTTTAATTTTTATTTAAGAATAAAATATAACTTGCATTATTCAAATTCCAACTAAAAAGATCATTGGAGAACATCTTAGAAGAATGAATTTTAAGGTCCTCAAATAACTAAGAAATCAATATAACCAATCATTTTTTTTTTTTTTTGCACTTCTAAATAATGTACAATAACAAACAATGAGGATCTTATGAAATATGTCAAATATACGAGACTCTTAATTAATCATTTTGAAACTTTAATGACTAAAAGGGTTAAAAAAGAGATAAAAGTTTTGTTTAGCAGTGTGTTTCAACCTAAATTGTGATAAGTAAAAGTACTTTTGAATTAGAACAAAATTAAAAGGCTATTTGGTTAATCCTATCAAAATTGAGTTTTCTTACCTTAACTCCTTCAAAACCCAATTTTTGGAAAAGTAGCTATTAGATGCTTTTAGAGACCACAAAAAATAGCAAAGACTACAACGTACTTTATTTTATTGGATTACAATATCCCTAATAATTTAAGCAATTGTCTATTTATGGCATTATGTAAGCCACGTTTATTTTCTTTGAACTTGTTGTTTTAACTAGATGCCATTAGAGATGACCTAGCCTTATTTGTCAAATTAGCTCCTTCATACTCCAAATTCAAAGCTAAGAATATTAATTATGATGTCTCCTCCTCTCTGTCCTCATTCTTTTCCTCCTCCTCACTATTTTAAACCTTATCATCATTTGACCTTGACTACAAAATAACCTTTCGTATTAAAGGAATCAATAGAGAATGTGACCTTATCTGCCAAACCTTAGCCTTTTTAGGTCCTGAACACTTTTCAATTCTTACTATTGTCCAAGAGGGTCAAAAGTCTTGACCATCTTCCCTTATTTATTTCCCACTTTCCTATTGTCATATGAGAGGCTTAAGAATCGAAGAAGGGTTCATTGAGTAAGTGATATTTTCTTTCCCACTTTCATGCACTTTGCTTTATTGAATAAATTGTAGGACAGATCAAATTAACAATATAGTCTTATATTGCATTAAAATTAAAATTTGTATAACTATAGATCTAATAAGACTTTTCCATCATGTCTTTTATGGTTAATTTATATACTAATAACTATTTTAATAACATATTTACCAAACGTTTAGAATTTTACTGGATTTTTTTATAGTGTTTTTACTATTGTTACCAAACAACATGTAACTTTCAGTAATAGTATTTTTTTTTCTTAGTACTTTGTTCACAATACTTTATCTCATAACATTATCAAATAGACCTAAAGATTGATGTTGTAATTAAGTCATTGACACATTTCTAAAGGGCTGAGGAGTCACACCAAACGCATTATTAAGTGGTATGATGACTTAGATGATGCCTTTAAGAAAGTATAAAAGTATTATATTAAACATGAAACAAGGTGTTCTATTGTGTTATTGATGAGTCCTAATCTTTGAGCTTCAAAGCATATCCAATTTGGCAAAATAAAGACTAGTTCATGGCTTATAAGAACTGCCTAAGGTTATTCAAAATGCCAAGAATGATGAGGTTTTACTAGCTAGCAGTTCTTTACTTTAGACTTATTACCTTTTCTAAACTATATGTTGAAAAAAAAGTTTAAATCTTAGTTGTGATGGGTGATATTATTATATATATTGTTCTATATTTGATGTTATGTATTTTTATATTTTATGTCATGTATGTAAAAATTTATTGTAAATGTTTATTATGTTTCTATATGTGTTCAATTGTTATCATTAATATTTAACACATATACTTTGCATATATAACAAATCAACTAAAAAGTGAGAGTTGTTATGTTGGTAAGATTATAAGAATCTTCATCCAAAAACTTAAATTTTGCATAATTTGAAATAAATTAAAATAATCTTGTGTTAGTATCAAAGAAGATGATTAGGAATATTGTGAACTTTTGATTTTTTGACTAATTTTAGATTATTATCAAGTTATTTCAATATTAGTGCAAAATGAATGGTTAAAGTGCTAGTATTAATCATTGATAAGTTTCAAGGTTGTTATAACAATGACTACAAAGAATATTGTTAATAAACTTAATAAGGAGAATAACCTGAACAATGAAAACTATGAGATTTGGTGTCATAAGGTTCAACATATCCATGAAGAGTATAAAGTATTGGAAGTTGTCAACTATGTTTTAGTGGAATATGAAGAGGGTTCCTTAATTCAGTAAAGGTGAGACCAAAAGGCCTTTAAAGCTTAGCAAAAAAAGAATTGTATAACTCATATAGCTTTGCTTAAGAATATAAAGGATGACCTTATTCGTGAGTTTGAAGAGCATAAGATTACTTAGCCAATGTGGTTCACTTTTGAAAAATAAGTTCATGGGTACTTTGACCTCTAAACTAAGAAAATTGATAGTCAATTTTGATTTTTATATGAAGAATTCATATCATAACATGAGGCAACACTTAAAGGTGATCTCTAATATGATCAAAGAGTTCAAAGTAACTAGTTATTCCCTCATGGAATAGTAGTAAGTTTGAGCTATCATTAACTTCATTCCTTCGAATTAGGAGCACCTGACAATTAATATAATACATAATGAGACTATTCAGACCTTTAAAGATAACTCACACCATTTGATTTTAGAAGAAGAGTGCCTTATGACTGCTAAGTCTTCTAGTTAAGTGAATATGATTGAAATTGAGACTAGTTTAAAGGCTATTTCTAGTTCACAATGTAAGTGGCATTATAAGCACTATAAGAAAGGAAAAGAGAATGGATAACCATAAAAGAAGAATAAGAATGATTGTCATAAGAGGCATAAAGCAAGACAAAGGATAAGACCAAAATGATATGTTATAATTATGGTAAACTGGGTCATTTTACTTATGAATGCATTAAGCCAAAAAGCAATTATTTATCATTACTTCTCATTATTTAGCTAATATTGTTAGCTCGATATTGCTTACTAAATTTGATCTTTTGTGGATTATAAACTCATAGACTATAAATAATGTAGCTAAAGATTGAGAAGCATTTATGAAGTTTTATCAAGTTAGAGCTAGTTTAAGATAGGTGTATGTTAGGAACAATGTAAGGATAGAAGTAAAGGGGATTAGCACTTGCAAATTAAAAATGCAAGATGGTTGAACCTTACTACTTCCCAATGCCCTTTATGCACTTGAAATTCGATGAAATCTTTTTTTCATTATTGTTCTTCTATGTTTAGACTATAAACTTGTTTTTAAAGGTCATGCTGTAAATATTTAAGATGACACTTATGTTGGTTGAGAACATTTGTCAAATAGTTTGTTTATGTTAAATAATACTATGATGTGTTTAATATTTATAATAGTTATTTTTCTATTTTTGCATCAACCAACAATAATGTTGTAAATGCAAATATTTGGCATGTTAGACTAAGTCATATCAAGAAAAAGAGAATGAATATATTAGCTAAAAGGGGTCTTTTAGGCTTATTTGCTAAAATTAAATTGCTAATTTGTCAACACTATTTGGTAAGAAAAACAACTAAAAAACCATTTAACAAGGCTATTTAAAGCAAATTTCTATTGCAATTAGTCCATTTTAACATATATGGTCTAATAAGCGTAAAGGTAAAGAATGATGCCCCATCAACTCAAATGGATAAGGAAATACCTCAAGCTATCAATTCAAGTGAAAGTGTTATACCTTAAGTTATGCAAGGCTTGCAAAAACTCATATTATGCAAAAGCAATCATAAAAGTATTCCATATCATCATTTTGAGATTAAAGGGAAAGTTTTTATGATTTTCCCTTATGATAAGGAAAAGCCTAAAACAATAATTGAGGCTTTCTCATACCTTACAAAGAAATAATGGATAAAGGCAATGAAAGAAGAGATGAAATCTAATCAAATCTAGGACTTTGTAGATTTGCCTTAAGAATGCAAAGTTAGTGGGAATAAATAGGTTATCAATATCAAATGTGAGGCAAATGAATCCATAAAAAGGTATAAGGTCCGTTTAGTTGCGAAAAGTTATACTCAATATGAGGGTATAAACTATAAGAAATCTTTTTCATTGATAGTAATGTTTAGCTCAATTCATCTAAATTATCTATAATTGAAAACATGGATTTAGAATTACATAAGATAAGTGTTAAAACTGCTTTCTTTAACGGTGAACAAGATGAAGAAATTTATATGAAATAACCAATAAGTTTCATTATTTAAGGTCAAGAGAACAAAGTTTTTAAACTCCAAAGATAAATTTATGGCCTAAAACAATCATCTAAGAAGTGATATTTAAGATTCTATTGTGAAATAATCTCATATGACTTTATAATGATTGATATGGATTATTATGTGTACGTCAAGAGATTTAAAAATAAATTTATAATTCTGTCTCTATATGTAGATGACATTTTACTAGCTAAAAATAATAAAGAGTTTCTTATATCATCAAGAAATGGTTGTCCTTTAATTTTAAATGAAAGACATAAGTAAGGTGATTTACATATTAAGAGTAAAGATCCATAAGGATCGTTTAAAAAACTCTTAGTTTTGTCAAAAGAGTCTTACATTCATAAAATCCTTAAGTGATTTATAATGAAAAGTTATAAATTCATTAACACTCTAGTTGTTAAAAATGTTGAGGTAAGCTTTAAAATGTGTCCTAAAACATGACAAGAGCACACAAAAATAAAAATGTGTCATATTTCAATGTAATGGGTAGTTTGATGTATGTTACAATGTGTACACACCTCAACATTTGTTATGTTATGGGATTGGTAGTCAATACCAATTAAACCCAATAAAAGCACATTGACAAGCTATGAAAAAAATACTTTGATATCTCGAGGGAACTGTCAATTATTACTTATGTTATCAAGGAAATGATTTACAACTAATTAATTATTCAAATGTCAATTGAGAAGAAGATATAGATAAACATAAATTTACATCAGGATATATGTTCTTACTAAATGATGATGTTATATCATGAAGTAGTAAGAAGCGAACTTGTATTACCTTATTAATGATAGAGGCATAGTTTGTAACTTACTTAACTGCAATGCAACAAGTTGTTTAAATTAAACAATTCTTGAAACATTTGTAAGTATGTAGTGATTAACAGAAAATGATCACATTGTATTCCAATAATCAAGCAACTATTGCATAGACAAATGATTCTAAGTATTATTATAGAACAAAATATATTTACACTAAGTAATCTATATGTTTAATATTAAATATATACAAAAATTTAATATTTACTACATTATATAAAAATATTGATAGATAAAATATAATTATATAATATTTGTAATTTATTATGATAAGGTTAAAAAATTTATTAATGTAATGAATTAATAGATGTAAATAATTTAAATCAAATAAATTTAATATAAAGTATATTATAATGTATATATTTTTATTTTAAAGTAATATATATATATATATGAAGAATTAAAAATTTTAATATAAGTAAGATAATTTAAATTAAAAGAATAAAGATTAATATAATATAATATATAATTTTATACATTTTATTGAAATGTAAATAAATATATTATATAAATATTATTTTCAATTTTTATTATTCATGATTTAAAAAAAAGAAAAACCTATAAAATTATGTGACATCTTCCACAAAAATCAAAATATAAGAAAAAAAATTCAAATCACTAATCTTAAACTAAGGACAATATTTTCCTAATTTTGCACCAATTTTTTAATATAGTTGAATAGAAAAAAGTTGTGATTAGTTCACGAATTCATGATCTAACTATCTAATTCACCAATTTTAATGATGATGCATGCAAGTTAATTTTGGTTGGTTTGATCCTCATATTCATACCAAATCATTAGTGCAATTTGCAAATTTTTAAAACCACAATAAAACCAATATAAAATTAAAATTAACCAAATTATTATTAATGATTACGGGTTAATTTGGTTAGTTTGGCAATTTGAACTAGACATTTTAAGACTAAAATTTGCATTCATGCCTTTTATGTCATCGAGTTGACCAATAACCAAAATTTTTGGTATTAAAATATTAATTTTTCAAGTATTAAAATGAGAAAATAAACTTTCAAAAGGGGCAAAATATAAGTAATTAAAAATACAATAAGAAAAAATATATAAGTGGTGTCTATATTTAATGTATGAGTGTAAGAGGGTCATATATTGTGGAGGATGATTGAGTTTTTTTAATTGATCTATATTTTCAAAAAATGAATTCTTGTGTTGTAGAATTATATAGCCATTTAGTTTGGTTTTAACTGTTTTTAAACTTCCAAGACTATAATTAAATCATCAAGTGTAGTTTGCCTAAGTTACAAACCAAATTCTAACCGATCTCAACGATTGTGGTAGTCTCTTGATTTGACTTTAATTGGGTTAGGTGGGTTAAGTGGATTGAGTTATTTGATGAACACCACTATGACCTCTTATGTGAAATATAATTTCTAAAAGCATGGAATATGAAATATAATTATGCTCTAAATTTGAAATATACAATATAGTCTATATTAGCTTCTTCGCTTGCTTTCACGGTCATTACACGATCAAGTGTTACGCTCAACTATTCAGTGGGCAACGAAATTAATTCTAAGAACTAATGCACATCCATGCTCAACTATTGGACTGCAAAAAAACACAAAAATACGCATATAATTTGGAAGAAACTTAATTACTTATTTTCATTTTTAAAAAAAATATATGGAATTATATATTACATTATATCTTGTACTTAGTTCTTTAATTTAGAGTATATTTCTTGTTTTAAAATAATTTCTTCTTTAAGAAAAGAAAACATATGAATTATGTAAAAAATGTAAAATATAAAAATTATAATATAACATGTACTTAATTTATTTAACATAAATTATTGCTATCTATTAATATATTAAATTAATTATTTTTCAATCTAATCTTACATTAAATTTTAATTGCATTTAACTAAATATATCAATTATAAGATTTGTAATATATGTAAAACTCATATTTTACATGTTATTACATTTAACTCAGTATTATTTTTTATATAATGTATATAGATAGTAAGTTTATATATATTTATTGTTTAAAACCAATTCAAGTGTTGAACTTAGGCTTCCCAAGTTTTTAGATTTTATGATCAATTCGGTTTTGAAAATATTAGTTTGCTTTCTTTCTCCCAAGAAAAGAAAAAAAAAATACTAAACACATATTTATTTATTCATCAGTCAAAGTTGACAAATGAGGCGATTGAATGCTCCTTATTCAAAAGTGTATCACAGTGTTTTGGATTCATGCCAGTAATGGTTAACATTTCGGAGATCAATCAGACAATTAACTTTCATTTGTAAGAGCGAAGTTAAAAAATGAACCCAAGAACCATAGAGTTAGAACTCCCGCAAAAGGAAAACCATTTGCCCACGATGGATTCTCTGTATCTTTTACCTCTCCAGGTCTCTTCCGTTCCCTAGCCTTCAAGTGACAAATTGATGGATGCTTCGTATACTTTGGTCAAAGAGCAAATGGTGCAGTGGCTTCAACGGAAAAAGGCCCCACCGATGGTTAATAGGAATCACAGTGTGGTGGGAAATTTTGTTACGGATCAGAAACTTGACCTGTCCCTCTCCAGTCATGAGCATGACACGTGGCAAGTTACTTGTACCTTAGGGCTTGGGAATTAATTATTCTTCTTGCTTCCAATTTCCAAACCAAATATAAATACAGAAGTAGCTTTGTGTGTGTGTGTGTGTTTGTTTTTTCTTTTTGCCGAAATTGACAAAAAAAAAAAAAACAAAAATCAATTTGGGGTCAGGAAGAGTTAATCCCTTCACTTGGGTTCCCGTCTCCTCTATTGCTTCATTTTTCATGAAATTGACCCCCCAGGGTGTCCACAATTTGAGACTTTTAAAGGTTTTTTAGTTCATATTTCAAAATCGAAATTAAAATGAAAATAGATATTAAAAAAGTAAAAAATAAAATAATTAATTTTAAAATATATTTTATTTACTTTAAAATTAAAATTCAATTTCTCCATAATCATTCAACTTAATTTAAAATTGTAGTCAATATCAAATATACTATAATATTTATGTTACAGTTAATATAAAATAAATGTTACTAAAATTTAAAAAATAATGGAATATGAATAAAATTTATGAGATACAAAAATATATCATAATATAATATTAAGGTTACTAAAAAATAAAATATAAATACAAGTATAATAGAAAATTAATAAAAAAATTAATAATAATCAAAAATAAAAATTTAAATTGAAAAATTAATTTTAATAATAATCATTTATTAATTGATATTTTTTTCATTATAATACTATTATTTATTATTAAAATATCTTTTATATTAATATTTTTGAAGAATATATATTTTAATAATATGATTATTATTATAGATAATTTAATTGTTATTATAATTTCTAAGTATTTAATACTATTATAATATATAATCTAATTATTTATTATTATCGTTATTATTACATATATTTTTATTAATATTTTATATGTAATATTTATTTTTAGTATTTATCATAATATATTATATTATATTTATATTTTTCAAAAAATGTATGTATGAGAACCGGAATAAGAATGTCATTATATAGAAAAGAGAGAAGGGTAATTTTTATGTATTAAAAATATTATTCTCATAAATAAAAGACTAAAAGTTAAAAAATTTTGAATCAAACGGGTTTTCAAAATTTTATTATAAAGAGTCAAATTCTAATTTTATAAAAGATAAAAAAAAAACTCTATGATAATAAAGAGTTATTTTATTATATAGTTGTGTGGTTTAACTCAACAAACTTTCTAATAAAAAAAAAAAAATATAGAGCTACCATGTCAAATGTTTTAGGTAGACCCGTTTAAATTGTCATCTCTAATCGCGGGTCATGGGCTAGATCGGACCGAGTGGGGCCCCCCATCTATCCCAAAACACGGTTTTAGCATTTAGGTCACAGAGAATTTTCCCGGCGGGTCTCAAACAAACACTTTGGCGGGAAACCTCAAATTTGTTTTGGAGCCAAAAAGAAAGAAAAGAAAAAAAGGGCATTTCAAATAGAAAAATTCAGAAACCCTAAGAGAGAGAAAAGAAAATTCTCCGATTCTCCGTTGGATTTTCAGTTTTTGGTTATTACTGTTATTGTTATTATTTTTGGATACAGAGAAATAGGTTTCCCGAAGAATCAACGAGCCTCGATGGGAAAAGAAAACGGGCAATTGAACGCGGCGAAGCGGGCGTACGGGAACGCGAGGGCGGTGGGGAACAGGCAGGAGGAGGCGCGATGGGCGAACGTGGTAGGGGACATACTGAAGAATAGAGGTGAGTACGTGGAGGCTCTCAGGTGGTTGCGAATCGATTACGAGGTTTCCATCAAGTACTTGCCAGAGAAGGACCTCTTGCCCACTTGTCAGTCCCTCGGGGAGGTCTATCTTCGCCTCCGCCACTTCAAGGATGCCTTGCTTTATCAGGTCCCGTTCTATGATTACTTCTCTCTCTCTCTCTCTTTCTCTCTCTTCTCTCTCTCTCTTTTTTCTTTTTTGTTTTGTTTGTTTCTTTTTTTTTCTTTTTTCATTTTTTTAATGGGTTTGTATGCATAGTGTTTCCGTAGTCGACGTTGCGGGATTGGAAACGTTTTCCTCATAGATTTGTCACTGGTACAATTAGATGATCGCGTTGATTTAGTGGCAGTTCAAAGTTTCACCGGATTGAGGGAAGGAAATGATTTTTGTTGGCTGCAAATTGTTGAACGTTTTACTTAGTGAGTTGCAGAGTGTGAAGTATTTCCGATTAGAATTTCAAAGGATTTGTTGGTTAAACAGTGAGCGAAATGGAGAAATTGGTTAGAAGTAGATGCAGCGTTCTGGGATTTACCTCTTTAGTTTTTGCACCTTTTTTTTTTTTTCTCGGTTTCTCTCAATTTCTGAGACAAACTGATTTGTTGAAATTGTAATCTGAACTTCTTCGTGTTGAAAAATAGCCTTAAAACTAATGCAAGTATTTTTGCATTGCTGCTTGCTACCTGGAGGTGCATTTCTTGATTTGTTGGAGGAGAGCCATGGAGGAACTGAAAATTCCTGATGGTGGCAATGGAATTACTGGATAATGAAATTTGACAAGAGAGACGCTTAATTGAACAAACGGAAAATATTCCCCTTGCTGCTGCTGCTACCTACAAGTTGGGTTCAAAGGAAATATAGCATAGGATCTTAAAAGCTAATTAACTGGGGTTTGGAAGCATATTCTCCAATGTTATCACTGATGATCTCAACTAATGGCTGATGGGTAATCTGTTATAAAGTAAGGGTTGAATTATGATAGTGTGAACGTTATACAGCATTATAGCTTGATTTGAAGAGTGGCATACTAATTGTAGAGCTCTTTTTCTTAAAAAAAAAAAAAAAAAAACAGAAATATAATGAAAGTGATGTACTAAAGTGGAATTGAGGGGATTTTGGATTTGGCTTGGTTATTAACCTATTGAAAACCAAGTTCTAGTTTTTTGTGCCTGTTTGCTCAGATACAAAATAAGGACGCTATATTATCTTTTGTATGGTAACAATAAGCAGGCCTTCATATGTGAATGATTATGCTGGTCTCAAATTGGAGATTTGGATATATTACATAAAGTTATGATTGTTGAAATCATATTATATTGTCACAGAAGAAGCATTTAGAGCTTGCCAAGGATGCAAATGACCTGATTGAGCAGCAAAGAGCAACCACCCAACTTGGTCGCACCTACCATGAAATGCTTTCAAAATCTGAGGATGACAATTACTCTGTTCGAAATGCCAAGAAGTATTTCAAGTTGGCCATGAGGCTTGCTCAGACTCTCAAGGAAAATCCCCCGACACAGAATTCTTCTTTCCTCAAAGAATACATTGATGCACACAACAATATTGGAATGCTTCAGATGGATCTTGATAACTTAGAAGAAGCACAGAAAATCCTTATTAAGGGGCTTGAAATCTGTGACGAAGAAGAGGTCAGCGAAGATGATGACTGTCGGAGTAGACTTCATCACAATCTTGGTAGTGTTTACACAGAGCTTAGGATGTGGGATGAAGCTCGGGAACACATTGAGAAGGATATTGTGATTTGTAAGAGAATCACGCATTGCGAAGGGGAGGCAAAAGGTTACATCAATCTTGGTGAATTGCATTACAGAGTCCAAAAATATGAGGATGCTATCCGTTGCTATCAGAAGGCACTTGATCTAGCAAAATCCATGGAAGATGAGGATGCTTTGGCTGAACAAATTAATCAAAATATTGAAACTGTTAAACAAGCTATGAAGGTAATGCAAGAATTGAAGAAAGAAGAGCAGAATTTCAAGAAGTTATCAAGAAATATGGTTACTGCCAAAGGTACATCACATGAGTGGAGGTGTTTAATGCAGCAATATGTCTCACTTGATTGTCTCATTGAAAAGTCAAGTACAATCTCGGCATGGTTGAAGGTATTCTCAGTGCCACACGTTTATTTTTATAAGCATTTTTCTCCCAGAAATGCCACCTTTATTGAAGAGCTCTACTGTAGTGTCCTGGTGCAGTTTTCATACCCATTTCTGTCACATCTGATCACATGCTATTTGTTTGTTCTTGGATGTCACTAGGCTGCTAGATGCATGTTTAACCATATGTGCTTCCTTAGTTATCTATTACTTGGAACATTACTTTGAGCATCCTTAACAACTGCAAAACATTGTTTGGCATATTCCATAAGATGTTAATTGAGCTCAAAGGGGACGATACCATACCTTCTACTATGTGATGGTTACATTCTTTAACTTATGTTCAGAAACACTGTCATGTTTTATCACGGTCACTAAGCTTTGGCATTTTTTGTGCTGCAGAGCCTAAAAACAATTTACTTGTATTTTTAGACTTTTTGATAATCAATATAGCAGGCTTACTCAACAATTATTTGATTCCACTATTGGACACTAGAACAAGCATTGAGCTTTTAGCATCTTGTGGTTAAGACTTTTCTTAGTTATTGGCTTAGATTGAATGGTATGGAGATTTGCAAATCAAGCTTGTGGGAGTTATTTTGTGTGCAATTGGCATACTCATTTTAAAGTGCATATATGGTGTAACTTATGAATTTTTTTATTTATTTGGTTTTTGAGATGGGCAACTTTTCAAATAAATTGACCGTGATGGAATGCTGTTGATGGCCCATTATTTAAGCACATTTTCTTTTGTGTCTAGAGGCTGTTGAAATATATGGAACTACATTTTTGTTCATTTAATGGCATTATTTTTCAGCATTATGAGTTTGCAAAACAGAAGAAGAGAATAGCAAGTGAACTATGTGACAAAGGAAAGCTAGGTGATTCATTTATGGCTCTTGGAGAATCATACCAAAAGCTCAGAAACTTCAAAAAAGCCATCAAATGGTTTAAGAAGAGTTGGGAGACATACAAGTCAATTGGCAACTTGGAGGTAAGCTAGCTCTTCTGGTGTCCTATAAAGGACTTATATTTCTCTTCACCAGTAAAAGCAGTCAATAATGAGCTTCTAAGTTGTAATGAAGGTAAATATAAATGATTTTAGCTGCTTTGGTTTCAATGATCTTTTTTGATCCAGCAGAGTTAACATCACGATTTTCTGCACTTCTGATGGTTAACAGACTTATTTCTAACTTTTCTTTTTCTAATTTCAGGGTCAAGCGTCATCTAAAATCAGCATAGGCAATGTGCTGGACAGTGATGGTGACTGGACAGGAGCTCTGAATGCATTTGAAGAGGGCTACAAGTAACTTTCTGTTCCACAACTTTTCTGGGATGGGCAATAGTTTCTAATACTGCACATTCTTCTAGGATAAAATGTCTTTATTTTGATGCTTTCATGGGTCTTGACATGTTTGTGATTAGGAAAACAACACAAAAAAAAGGTCTTTTTAGTTACATATGAACAAACTCAGCCATGGAAGGAAATGGCAGTATAAACATATTGTTGTGTGGAGCAGACTCAGAGGATGATGTTAAACTGCAACTTAAACAGTTTACATTTATTAAGATATGAGAATGCAACTTTTGCGTGTTCACTCTGTGTTGAAATAAGTTTTGCAACAGTTACAAAAAAAATGTTTTGCATCATGCTGGTCTTTTTCTCCTTTTGTTTTCTTTTCCGAAAAGAATTTGGTCTGCCTTTTGGCAACACCAAATAAGCAATTGCAACAAGAAGTATATTTAGTGTGTGAAAGATGAGAAGACAAAGTTCACATACCCTTGGTGGTTGTTCTTTACTTGGATGATTATATCAAAAACCTTTCTTCTTTCTCTTGTTGTGCAGGATTGCTGTTGAAGCTAAGCTTCCCTCTGTTCAACTTTCTGCCCTAGAGAATATGCATTATAGCCACATGATGAGATTTGATGACACTGAAGAGGCAAGGTAAACTTGCCCTATGAAGACCTGGAAACTATTAAGCTACTTAATAGGAAATTAGGGTCGAGCTTTAATGCGATGGCAATTTTAGTTCAGAAGTTGAAAAAACACTGATTTTGTGATAAACTCAGTCAAAGGTTATATTCTGTGTGTGTTGCAACTAAAATTTCAACTTAGGGACTTTTTCTTCCAGGAATAGATGGTAGCTTACAACTCAAAAATGATTCTTTTGTGTAGGAGGTTGCAACTTAAAATTGACAATTTAAAGCAGCAAAAAAGTGGGGAGCTTGAGAAACAAAATTTAGAGATGGATTGTTGCTCTGAGACTGACACAGAAGGGGACGGTCCTTTGTCAGATGGTATTTCTCATTCATCCCACTCAACAGAGATAAGCAAAACCTTCTTCATGAGATCGAAAAACCTATCTGATGTTGAAATGTTAGATGATATGCCACTAATTTCACTCCTTCGGTCCAACAAGCATTCTCCCAGCACAAAAAATTCTCATGCTGGTGGCTGTAATTCTGCTAATGAGCTAACTGGAGCTTCTCCACATTGTTTGCCTAAGACAAACAGTAATCAGCAGACAGTGGTTGGTCGTAAGCGCGTTCGAGTAGTCTTCTCAGATGATGAAGATGAAATGCATGATAAAGACAAAATTTCACAAAGGTCTCAAAAATGGCCAGTGGAGGATGTTGCAACTTCTGATGAATGTATGTATCTAATTATTATTATTATTATTATCTAAGCTTCAATGTTTCATTTTGATTGATTCTAAAATTTATTTATCTGATTGCAGTAAGGAGGAAAAGCAATTCTGCCAGTGCTAAATGTAGAATCCAGGTACAAAAGCACATAAATCAAGTGCTGAAGTATATAGTTTCCCTTGTGAATTTAGTTCTAAGAATTCTGTAATTTTTATTCAGCAGGATCCGTCAGCTATTGCCTCCCAGTGTGGTACCAGTTCTTGCAGTCCCATTACCATTGAAGAAAGCAGTTGTTCATACAAATCTCTGCATCCTAAAGTGGTGATTCCTAATGGAAATTTTTTCAAGTCTTCAAGCATAGATGAGGTTGCTTTTGCACCTGATTTTGCTGCCAGCAGTTCTCAATGCGACCTTGATGTCTCCGAGAAACTTGTGTGCAAGAATGATGCTGTTAATCTCAAGTTACATGGTCTTGATAGTGACACTGTGGTAAGCATTAGTGGTGTTACTCCCATTCAAATAACTCAAGCACTGAGTTGGGTATTGATATTCATTTTTTTTACCTCAATTTGAGTTGCATTATGTCTTGCTGATGGATCATGCATATTGACCTTAACCATGATCTCTCTAATGTTCTTAACTCTGATACTGGTCCTTGTTGTGGATCTCTGCATTTTTGTCTCTGCAGCAAACTCAAGACTGCAGTGTTATTATTTATCATAGTGACTATGCATGGTTACTCAGACAAATGTCTTTTGGTGTTTTGAGGGCTTCAATTTGATATTAAGATGAGTAACATTACTGGGGCGGAGTTTTCTGCTGTGTCCCAACATCGGGTGACTTATTAAAATGATAAACATTTTTTTTTTGAATTTGGGTTTTCCTTTTTCTTTCTTTTTTTTTTTTTTTAAATACACAATGTGTATGAGAACAAACAAAATATGCATGAGAGCAAGTGAAAAGTGCAGTATCATGAATTATCACCCTTGTTGCACTTCTTATGCAAATTTTATTCAGTTTATTTGCACATTTTGTTATTTTCATGCACATCTAATGATTTGTGACCAAACAAATTAAATTTTTAAAAAATTATTATTTTAATTTGGGCGATTTCATTGTGACATGATTTAGGTGGGCTCTATATTGAGCCTGTGTCTGTTTTTTGTGGTCTTGTACCATTTCCATTATGTATAAGCAGATTCCTTTGGTACCACTACAGTGGTCAACCTAGTACATGCATTTTTTGTTAGAGATGGCCAATGGGCAGAATAGATTTGATTTGAGTCAAGTTATTTTGGGTTTATGGTTATTTGAGTTATGAGTTTATCGGATTTTGGGTTCATTGAGTCTTTGGTCCTTCAAGTTTTAGATATTTTGGATTTTGAATTCATGGGGTCACTTGGATTTCAAGTATTTCAGGTTTCGGGTTAATGGGGTCTTAGATACATTGGATCTTGGATCGATCAAGTTTCAGATATATTGAGTTTTAGGTTTTCTGAGTTTTAGACTTGGGTTATTTGGGTTTTATAGATTCAGTTTAATTAGATTTTGAGTCAATCAAGTTTCAATTTGTTTTGGTTTTGGATGATTTGAGTTACAAGTCACTGACTTTTTCAGTCAATGCAGGTTGATCAAGTTGAATTTGGGACAGGTTAAATCAGATTATTTGGGTTGAGTCAACTTTTGCCACCTCTATTTTTTGTTGTGATTTCTCATCATGTGGGAATTAGACAATTATTATGTCAGCCTAGTAAGAGAAGTTTGTTGGATCCTTTTGCATATTTGAACAGAAAAGCAACATTTAGTTGACCCAACAAGTATGGGTCTTGATTTGAATTGATACAAGTTCATTTGAGTAAAGAATGAAATTATTGTTTTCAAGGACCTACAATATTGTGGTTCCAAGGATAAAACCTCTTTCTCTTGCCTCGCAATGGAAGTCTCTTTGCTGGTGTGGTAGGTGATCTTATTCTTAGTGCCCCAAAAGTCTCTGTAAACACAATTTAGGCCTGTATTCAAAGTTTCCCTGGGTGCAAAACACATGAGCATTAGTGCTTATCCCTCATTTTATTGGCTGTGCTATCAGGATCATTATATTTGTCAGTCATTTTTGGTGTGCATGTTGACACCATTCCCATTTAGATATTTCACTAACTTGTGATCTTTTGCACCTAGTGCAGCAATATGTCACTTTCAAAATTGACGAGCTGATAAATATGGAGAGAGGCTCATGTATTGGTGTTGATAGATGGCACATTGAGTCCATGAAGGCTAAGTTGTCTTGCTTATACTATTTGCAGCTTCCTATAGAAAAGAGATCAAAGGGTAGGAACAACTGTTGGATTTCACTAGCTTTTGATTTCCATTGGTTCTCATCTTTGGAGTATAAGTTTGTCTCTAATGATGCATGGAAGTAGTTGGTATTAAGTCTCAACAAATGAATTTGTTGCTTTTTAAGGATCTGTATGAGAAACAAGTACAGTGACAAGAAACTCTACAGTAACTTATTGACCATGAATCAATCTAAAACTTACATGGGTGTTTCTTGTTCTATATTATAGTTGGCAACATTTTGTAATCATAGTAGCCTGCACACAAGTGAATTAACCTGGCACAGACATGCCACTGGATGGCCGTAATGAAGATGATTTTAATGTGGGAGAAGATTGGGCCGACTAGGCTCAGGGATTGTTCTCATCACAAATCATTGCTTTATGTCAAATACACTGAACTGTGGCCACGGCCTCATGTGCCAAGTATAAGCTATTGTAGTACGTGTGCATTTGTGAATTCTAAGAAACTTAAGGTTTAGCTTTGCTACCTAAATTTTGCATGACTTGCATAATAAAATGCACAAGGCAACAATTGCAAACTTCATCAGAGAGACTTTGCTGTTCTGCATTCTTTAGAGTTTTGATATATTTTTTTCTTTTTTCTTTATCCTTTGTTATATACTCTTTTGTGCTTTTTTTTTAGGTCTGTTGCCCATCATTCATCAAATAAAATGTGCTGGTACAGTTCTGGAATCCTCCATATGTCTTGAAAATCTCAAGGATGATCTGGGAAACATTGAGATTGAAGTTTCCATCGCTGGTATGTGTTACATTTGGTTTTATTGCTGGAAGCAATCACTGTCACCCTTGTTTTTCTTTCCTGTGTTCTGAAATTTCAACTACTGTTTATGGATGACCTTCATTTATGGTTTCTCTTCCATCTGTTTCAATTTGTGTGCTGAAATCCTCTCTATAAATAATGGGTCTATTATACCATGATGATGTGGGTACTTTTTCCACACATATATTATACATGGTTGTTGGCCACTTTTGGGGAGTTTGCCTAGTCTGATGATTTCTGTCGACCTTCAACCTTGCCAACAAGAGTATTTGGTTTGTAAGGTACCAGTTTTTAAGTTTAGAAAAGCTAGTTTATGAGGATCTAAGTGCTGCTGTATGCTTATCCTGTTAAATGATTTTCTTCTACAGATGCTTTGAAAAACTGCTGCTTTATATGGAAATTCAAATGGAACAGTTTCTTTTAACTATAAGAAAACTTTTTAGCATCCAGAAGCAATAAATTTATGTAGCATAGCAAAAGAGTATTACAGTTACTGCATAACATTTTTCAGTTTTTTATGATGTACACTTTCACAAGCAAATTTTGTGCACCACAGTTGCATTTTTGTTCTGTTTCAATTTCTTCCTGGTGATTCTTTTTTCCTTTTTAACAGGATGGGTTCAAAAGCGCCTAATGAAGCTTTATATTGACTCATGCAACGAATTATCTGAAGTGCCCAATATGAAGTTGCTTGAAAGACTGTATATCTCAGAGGTAAGGATGTCATTTCAGCAGGTTGATGGTAATAAGCAAGAGAAAATCTATTTTCTCAGTAATGGTGCAAGGATAGATAGACTATTTTACTTTCTTAATTGGATATGTTCTTCATTTTGCATTCACCAGGTGGAGGAAGAAATAAGAGCATCTGAATGTGAGCTGCAAGATGTTTCTGTCATTCCATTATTAAATGCTCTACTTACCCATAAAACAGCTGCCATGCTGGACCTTTCACATAATTTGCTAGGTAACAGTGTCTGACTGGATATCTTTGAAGATTCCTTTGTATAAGTTTTTAGACACTATATTGTGTGCTCATTTCTTTTGGATGCTTCTTTTAGGCTAATGTTGGTTGTCATTTGGTTTTCTGGTAGGAAATGGAACAATGGAGAAACTGCAACAAATATTCTCGTCAGGCCAAAAATATGGTGCTTTGACTTTGGATTTGCATTGCAATCGATTTGGTTCAACTGCTTTGTTTCAGGTTTGTAGGCTACTCTGTAATTTTGTTATTTCCTGTTATAGCTTTGCAATTTTTCCTGCCTCTACATCATTGTATTAATTTGGATGATACATGGGTTAAAAGTCTTTGTTTTGAAGGTGCTGTTGAGGCCTTTTGCAATTGAAATATATTTTCTATTTTGTTGTTACTGTAACTACATTGGAATTGTATTTTAATTCATCTCTTAATAACTTGTCTAATTGATAATCATCAGATTTGTGAATGCCCTGTTCTTTTCACTCGGCTGGAAGTACTCAATATATCTGGAAATCGTCTCACTGATGCATGTGGATCTTACCTTTCAACCATATTAGAAAATTGTAAAGGTAAATCCTCTTCTCTATGTTAAGTTACTCGATAATTCAGGATTGTAGAGGTAATTGACTATTGCCAAGTATATATATTTGAAAAAAAAAATATCAGCTGATTGTTATGACTTTTATAGAACCTTTTCTGAACTAATCCAATGCTTTCTAGGCTTCTTTGCATCCTTTTGAGATGCCAGCAAAGATGTCCTTCCATCTCTCTGTTCCTTTGTTCATAGTGCTCTTTTTTTTAGCCCTTTATAGTTTGAATATAGAGCGCTGTTCTATTACATCAAGAACAATCCAAAAGGTTGCTGATGCATTAAAAGCTGGTTCTGTCTTGGCTCAGCTGTGTATAGGTAATTTGAATAGCATACGAGTGACTTAATCTTCAGTTTTTCTTTGTACTTGGCTAACATGTTAGCACTTTGACAGGATATAATCACCCAGTATCTGGAAATGCTATAAGTAATCTATTGGCCAAACTCTCAGCTTTGGAAAGGTTTTATTCTGAAACAACTCACGCTCTGGTCTGATTTTAAATCAATGTTTTCACATATGTCACGAGTGATGTATACCCAACAACTTGAGAGACAATCATACAATCTTAAATATTTTGCCATTTGTAGTTTTGCAGATCTGAATCTCAATGGACTAAAGTTTAACAAGCCTGTAATTGATAGCCTTTGCCAATTTTCTAAAACTGCTTGTTTGTCTCGACTAATGCTTGGAAGCACTGGCATAGGAACTGTGAGTATATTTCAGTGACTTTCTCTGCATTATTGATAAGTTCAACTTTTTCATACTTGTTTGAAGCATGTTCTCCTTTTGTTGACTGAAAATTGATGCAATTTCAGGATGCAGCACTACAATTAACTGAAGCCCTGTGCAGTGCTTCTCAGGATTCTGTGAAACTTGACCTGTCATTCTGTGGACTGACATCCTCATACGTTCATAAACTTAACACTGGAATTGCTTCGGGCATTGTTGTGCTGAACCTGGGGGGAAATCCTATTTTGGAAGAGGTAACTATTAATTTCTGGTAACTTGGCTGTTGTTAACATCTAGTCTCAAATATTTTACCTTTTTCTTAGGCAGTTGGCTTTCTTTTGTGTGATGAAAGGAGAAGCCATATTAGTAAGAAATAAAGTGACAGTCTCATCTTTTAGAGAGTGAACATTTCTTCATGTGTCTCATGTCTGAAATTTTAACATGTTTTATGAGTTCTTTCCCTTCATGGAAGGGTTTTCAGCACTGCGTGTTTGTTTTCTTTGCAGAAGAGAGCATTATAAGTGCCGTTTCAACATATTGGTGTTTTCCTGCATGCCCTGACCGAACTTGCCATGGGTGCAATGTCAAAAAATTCCAAGACAAAACTTTTCTACTATAATGGATAAGTGAAAATTTAGTTATTCCATTATAAACAAGAAAGCCATTACCCCTGGTTTCTGGATTCAGCTTATGAATCAGAATATAAGTATTCCTATGTTTGCCATTGTGTTGTTTCCAGAAATTCAATAATCAGTATGGCTGTTAATTCATCATGAATAACCAAGGCATTTTAACTGACATTACCCATTACCATTTCAGGGACCACACATGATTATCTTGAATGGAGCAAGTCCTCTGTTGATTCCTTAAGATCACTATTTCCCGTTGCTAAAACTTAGTGCCAACTAGAAGAATCATTTCTTTCCGTAAATATAATGACAGTGTGCCTGGATGCTTGGTAGGAAGTATTAAGATAAACATAAACTGTCATGACTAGATACTCTAAGCAGCATAATTTGACAAAGTCAATCCATTACTTGTCATGATGTGCATTTTGTTGAAATGTAGTGTTTTTTTTTTTTTTTGTTGAACTGTAATGTTAAATAGTATATTGTATTTTCCACTTGAGGCATACTTAAGAAAAGCAATGGATGCAGGGTACAGATGCGATAGTGTCATTGCTTTCAAATCCACAGAGCTGCTTGACTGTTTTGGTCTTAGATAGATGTGAGCTGGGGCTGGATGGAGTTCTACAATTGATCTGGGCACTTGCAGGTTATATCCCAAACAAGATGAGTCTTAAAAATAATTGGTCAAAATATTTATGATTACCTATTATCCCTTAAATGTGTGCAGAGAATAAATGTCTAGAAGAGCTCCATCTTGCTGATAATGTCAACTCAAAGAAAAAATATGCTTTTGAGAATGATCAAACTGTAAAGGAGAGCTCAGACATTTTGCCGCAAAACTGTAGTACACCTGAACCATCTGTTGAGACGTGCCCACCAAAGGAACCTCACACTGACCAACAAGTTTTATGTGTTGTAAACACTGGCTGTAACCAGCTTGAAGTTGCTGATAGTGAAGATAGTCTGAACAGGGAAAATGCCACTCGATCAGAAGTTGATGGCAGCTGCATAAGCTCATCAAAAAAGAATTCTTTAGAGTGTGAATTCATCCTAGACCTTTCAAGAGCCATTGGCAGTGCGAAGCACCTGCGGTTTTTGGACCTTAGCAACAATGGCTTCACAGAACCAGTTGCAGAAGCACTGTATAATGCATGGTCTTCTAGACTAGGAGCTGGTTTAGCTTGGAGGCATATTAAGGATCAGATAGTCCATTTGTCCGTTGAAACAAGTAGGTGTTGCAGGGTAAGATCATGCTGCAGAAAGGATTGATAGCTTGTTGCTGGTACTCCTTTCCTTTTTTCAGTTTCAGCAGCAAATAACAGAAGACTACTGCAAAGCTTACCAACATTCCTGAAGTCGATTATTTAGCTCCAGTAGCCTCAATGAGTTGAACCATTTGATCATTGCATTTATTCAACTCAATACCCCCAGTTTAATGTATATTACAAACTGCTTATTCCCCAAAAAGAATTTAATCAGAAGATATCTGGATAATGTCATCAGTAACTTATGACAGCATTACTAGAATTGCTTAATCTTTCCTATATATTTCATAATATGAGGACTATTAATGTAGTTTGAAGTTTGAAAGCACGACAAATATGAACTGGAACTTGGTTTGGCCTCATTCTTTCACTGTCGCTAATTATAGGCGTATCCCTCTGATTCTGATTAGCGAAGAGGAAGGCTGCTTAGGTCTAGAATAGAGCTAATTCCTAGATGTTCTCTGTTAGCTGTCACTTCTTGGGCTAATGGTCTAATAATCAAAATAAGGGCCTGATCATTTGGATTCGGCTCTCTTGGACTCAAATGGATTCGTTTTATTAAATAATTAACAGTGCTATTAAAATATTGGAGGAAAAGCGACGACAGGTAGAGAGAATAACATTGAGATAAGGTGAAAAATAGTTAAAAGAAGGGATAAGAAAGAGAAAACAAGCGAAAATAAGTAAAATAATAACCTCATCTTTCCCAAAATGCAAATGAGCGAGAAATAGAAATCCTAGATTGGAGAAGAAGGGCAAAAACTGAAGCTATGTGGTGTGTACTCCTAACTCCGTTCTCAAACCTAGAGTGGAAGACTCAAAGGGGAACCGAGCATGGCGAACAATGGACATGTTGGAAAATTGGGATAGAAAGGGAAAATCAGTAACGCTCGGTGCATCTAACCCCAAGATACAATTCAGATTGTATGTGTATTGTGGAGAGAAAAGCAGAGGTGAATGAGTATTATTTTTGGTAAAATGGGTCGTTTAATGCTAAGTGCAGAGGGGATATTTTGCAAGTTTTAGAGACGAGAAGTTGGGTGCCCCATTATTACGAAGGGAGGTATTGTAGTATAAATGAGATTTTTGAGACGATGAGTTTGAACTAGAGATCTAGAAAAAATTTAGATTGAATTATTTAGCACATATTTAGCATACTAGTTGCCACATGGATGATATTGTATACTGCATTTTACATGGTGTATAACTTGCTTTCCCTTTGACTCGCAGTGCTCATTTTTTGACAATGTCATAGCTCCTTCTATATAATCTTTGCAGATAATGATCAGAGATGTTACAGTTTTATATGTATCATGTTTAGGGCATTTGATTGATTTTTGTTAACCCAGAAAACTTGTAGGTAGCAATGAGAGGATTTCTTTGTAGAGTGTGGAGAGAAAATAACAATAACTTTGTATACAAGTCAAAAGCATTTTAAATCATATTAAGCCCTTTTATGTATAACCACCAAACAACTTTTTATGCTACATTTAGGCCCAATATATAACATGGGTTTTGTTATATGCTACATTGTATTGTAAGTTACTTATAGAGAAATATCTTTTTTCTTTTTCTTTTTTTTTTTAATTTTTTTACAACAACTAATCCATTTTATAATATGAGTAAGAGATTGGTTAAAAGTTGAAATTGAAATATTTTCTTTTCTTGGACAATATATGAAAAATGAGAAAATTTGTTTTGGAAAAGTCTAGCAGTATTGGTATCGTATTAACCATACTTATATAAACATATATTAATTTTACGATGCATTTGAGGTTACTTGATTTGGAGGCCTCTTGGTTACTTCTTTACCTTTTTGGATAAGGGAAAACTAAGTTATAATCCATTAATGACTTATAATTTATATAAGTTATCTTAAAGTGTTTTTAACTAACTTATTTAAAACTGACTGGATACAAGTTTTTGAGTTGTGTAGCATGGAATTAAATGACCTAAGATGCATTGCAATATATTTAACTAAAAAATTGCAAGTAATGAGCAAACTAGAATGACAAAAAAATGGAAGATCTAACATTAGAAAAACATGGTGTGCAACTATACCATAAT
This sequence comes from Bruguiera hainesii, assembly GCA_023213295.1. Lineage (NCBI taxonomy): Eukaryota > Viridiplantae > Streptophyta > Magnoliopsida > Malpighiales > Rhizophoraceae > Bruguiera > Bruguiera hainesii. The sequence continues at coordinate 7,417,479 of JAHOYR010000012.1, forward strand.
AATGATAGAGAAGAGGCTAACGTAAGAGAGGTAGCAAGAGAAGAGATTGAAGAGGAGCTTGTAATTTTTACAAAAAATATACCAAGGCAAGAAAATTTAGTATGTTTAGCTAAGGGATGTAGAGAGAGGATGATAATAAAGCAAAGTATTAGACTTTTGTATGTGTTTATGCTCATTCAAATACCTCTATGTGAAATAACAAGGTGAAATCAAACACAAGTGGTTAAATTGACTGCTTAGCAAAGGTGTGAGTGATAAGGGATATGGAAAATAAAAAATAACAAAATACAATGATGAGCACAACTATGTGTAAGTCCTAAGAAGACTAGAATTCTTTGAAAACATTAATAAATGCTTAAACACATGAAATATTCTCCCCTATTACTAGAATGAAAACTATTAGACTTATAATTATTTTAGTTGTACAAAATCATTAGAATGGTTCTCTTGAAGAGGAAGTTTGTGTTAAGCAATCATTAGGTCTTTTGAAGAAAAGAAGTAAAAATAAAGAGTATAAGTTGAATAAAGCAATGTATGACCTAAAATAAGCATTTAAAGTATGAAACAAATGCATTGATTATTTCTCCAATCATACCAACCTCCAAAATTGTTCTTCTGAGCATTTCTTATATATGAAAGTCAATTCTTGTAATAACTTGATCTTTACAAGTAACAAGTTTATAATAATTGAAAACTTTAAAAAGTTTATAATGTATGAATTTAAGATAATAGATCTAAGTTTATTGTTATATTTTATTGGGATTAAAGTGATTTAAGGATATGATAAAATCTTTATTTGTCAGAAGAGGTATGCTACTGAGTTTTTAAAGAAGTACTAAATACATGATTATAAGAAATTCTATAAAAGTTGACATTAAATTAGCTAATAAAGGTAATGAAGCACTTGTTAATGTTACATGCTTTAAGTAAATTGTTTGGAGTTTAAGAAAGTTGATAGGTTTGATATATCTTATGAAGTTGGTTTGATTAATAAGTTTTTAAAATCTCCTCAAAATAAACTAGAACAACAAAAAATGAAAGATCCAACATTAGAAGTATATAGTATACAACTAGATCATAATGACAATGAACAAGGGGTTAATGTAAGAGAGTTAGCAAGTAAAAAGATAATAGAGGAGCTAGAGGTAGGAATAAAGTTTGATTGTATAAAGGATGCTTGTAACTTTTACCAAAAATATGCCAAGGCAAAGAAATTTAGTGTTGTCAGTTAAGGGACATTAAGAGAGGATTGTAATGAGGCAAAGTATTAGACTTTTGTATGTGTTCATGTTCATTTAAATACATGCATGAGGAATAAGAGGATAAAACTAAGGATAAGTGGTTAAATTGATTGTTTAGCAAGTGTGTGTGTGACAAGGGAGATGAAAAATATATCTAAGTAAGTGAGTTTCTAGGAGAAAAATTGGAGGTAGAGCAAGTACAATATAAGACACTCAATTATGTTATCTATAATGATTAATTATACAAACACTTTTATATTTTTTCATTACTTAAATATCTCACTTTAAAAGAAGTAAAATATGTCTTGTAAGAAATCCATGAAAGCATGTATGGAAACCATAAAGGTACTCGAATCTTAGCTATCAAAACTTAAAAGTAGGGATTCTATTGGCTGACAATGAACAGTAAGGCAAAATATTTGTGTGAAGATGTGATGTATATGAATGATTTAATAATTTATGTCAACTGCTAGCAACATAGCTTACTTCAATTCCAACCCCTAGGTCATTCATAGAATGAAGGCTTAATATTATAGACACTTTTCCTTGAGTTGTGAGAGGTAAAAAGTTTGTTATTATAACTATAAACTACTTCATGAAATAAGAAATACATAAAGTGCTAACTTCCATCACTATTAAATAGATTAAAAACTTTATGTGAAAGTAAGTTACCTATCACTTTAGGATTCCCAAAGTCATCATCACAGACAACATTAAACAGTTTGACAATGAGGAATTCTAAGTCCTTTACTTAAATTTGAAGATTTGGCTAAAGATTTTGACAACCACACACCTTTAAACAAATAATTAAGTGGAAGTCAAAACACTTGGGAAAGAAGAAAGGATTATAGGCAAACAAATATCACCCCTCAAGAATTGCTAAGAGAAACTCTTTTTGCCATTACCTTTGGAATAAAAGTCGAGATTTTAGTCAAGATAAAAAAGTTTTGTTATAAAAACTTGTACTTTGAGGAAGAGAACAATGACTACAAGCTTTGAGATAATATACACTTCAAGGATAAGAAACAATAATAAGCCTTTATTTGAATAACTACACATTAAAGAAAAATGATCCATATCAAAAAAAAAGAAAAAGAATAAAAAAGCATCTTTTCACCAAATGAGAGCTCATCTTTAAAAAGTGGAAGACTAACAAATATGATGATAAAACTAGCAAGCTCGAGCCAAATTAGGCGGAACCATATTGAGTTAAGCAATATATTATTTCAAGAAACTAATGATTAGAATAGTTAGATGGAACACCTTTTCCAAAAGCATGGAACTTTAACAGACTTCAGGTGTATTTTTAGTAGGACAACTCTATCATATATATATTATCAAAATTATGATTAATCTTCTACTATACACATCTTATAAACAAAAAAAAAAAAGAAATAATAAAAAAGTCATTATTTGTTTTCATTATCCAATCTCTCTCTTAACTAAAATATGAGCAAACAAAGTTTAAAAGCCAACTATTGTAAGGGTAAACTTATTAAAATAGACTTGACCTTGATAACTTAAAAGTCAACTAGTCTAAAAACCTAAACTACTTTGAAAGCAGACTTGCTATAAAGACTTAGCTTGATAGGTATCTAAGAAGGGCTAAATTATTTAATAAAGTGAGCCTTATAAAGATAAATTTAATGAACCATTAGTTGAACTATCTAGTAAGCTAGGTTATGCCAAAAGTATATTTCTTAAAAGAGTTTGGGTAGACAAAATACCTTGAGAGTAAACTCACTAAAAAGAATGCACGTCAACACAGACGTATCCACTTAACTCCAAAATAGCCAACTCAGTTTGAAAGTGAAGTTTGCTAAGAAGAATATGTCAAGAAACAAAAAGCATATGCTTAACTCTTAAGCAATTAGCTTGCTTTAAAAGTGAAGTTAGTTGGAAACATGTTGTGAAACAAAAAGCTAGTGAACTCCTAACTTATTTTGGAAGTTAAGCTCACTAAGGAGAGCATGTCACAAAATAAAAGCATGTGCTTAATAATTAGGCATTTAACTTACTTTGAAAATGACTTTAGTAAGGAGGGTGCACTATGAAATAAAGGCAAAATATCTTAATCTATCTATTTAATCCTAAAAATAAACTTGTTAGACCAAAAGACAAGTTGTGATCATAAAGGTGAAATACTTAAAAAGTTTGGGTTATGATAAAGTAAAAAGTTATGTGTGCAAAATAAGAAGTGCAAAAAGAAATGGAAAAACATGTACAAAAGGCAAAACATATACATAAATTAAAGGTTTTTTTTTTTCATTCATTGATTATTGTCTCAGATACATTTGAGAGAGAGTACATTAAATCAAAACAAAAAATTACAATTAAAGAAATAATCGAGGGCTACAAACTTAATAAAAGTGACTACTTGAAGAATAAAGACTTAGGCTAAATAGGAGGAAGCCACAATGAAGAAATGACTTAGCTTAACATATCCTTGCTTGGTTTTACATAGTTACAAGCCCAAATAAGTCAATTTCAATAATAAACAACCTTTACCTTTGACTCTAACAAACCATCTATAATGAGGTTTAGATCAAATACTATATCAGTTTACATTGGTTTAAATTGAATTAAAAAACCTTATAATAGGGTTTGTATTAAATTTAGCATTGCCATGAAATGGAATAAACATACCTTAAAGACCTTATGAGTAACCAAAAAAGCAAGGTAAGATAGGAATGTTCATTACTCCCTTTCTAACATTTGTTTCACCAATTGGTTAAGATACAAGATATTGAGTTAAATAATGTGGCGAAGGGTAACCTTATAGGCTTCTACCTCGCTTTTTAGGCCTTTCTTCAGCTTCTTATCATCCTTCTAATTGCCTTGGAAGTTCATGTAGGTAAATCTTAACCTCTTGTTTTGATTGATCATGATCATGCTTGTGACATTAATAAGCATAGTTCTTATCATATGAAGTTAAGCTCACTTGCACAACATGACAATCCTTATCAAATCTTACTAACCATTTGAAATAATATACCTAAGTATTAAATTGTGATGACATAAAAATCCTAAAATTGGTTTAGACAAAGGGAAAGTTGTGTCCACTAGAATCTTATCATAAAAAAAGGTTAAATAATGTAGAGGAGTAGACAAACCCTTTTCATATCCATTAAAATAATGAAAGTGTACTATACTAGAATAGCTCTCACCATAGTATTAACAAAATCCTAGGTTATTTGTAACATATAATACTTGACATTACCCTTCTTATTCCTATAAGAAGGGATAAACTTATGACTAGTTAATTACTTTATTTTAACATTACAAGAAACTAAGAAGTAGTAAAGATTAGGAAAGATGAGAGCAGAGTTGCAAAAGGTTTTCAAAAGACTTAATACATAAAAAGCAAAAAAGATAATAATGTTAAACCAAACTTACTTTAAAAAGCTAGAACTTCAAACAAAATAACTTTTTGAAGTGTGTATAGAATAAATGTTAGTAACTGTCACTAATGAGAGTCACCAAGGAAATTAATTTTTGTCTCTTTTTAAGGAAAGGGATAAGTAATAAAAAGTCAACTTAATTTTCACTAAGGTAAAGACCAATAGCAGTTATAAGCTTAAGTCTATCATTGAACTCGAATTTGTTCCTAAGTTTAAGCTCAACTCAAAGCTTAAATTAATGTTAGAGGCACCTAACTCAAATGAACAATACTCCTTAAATCTAATGAACCATCATATTAATATTTAAAGCCTATTAGGCCTACTAAGTTTATACATAGGGTAATAGTATTTTAACCTCTCTAATCCTATTTCCTACTTTATTTTTTCTCTAAGAAATTGACTTAAACATCTAAGTGTAAACACCAAAGACACCTTTAGCCTTAGTTTCTTTTTATCTTGTAGGTTTATTATTGAAACTCAAAGTGCATTGGAATTATTAGCCTAAGGTCCAATCACATTTATGTTTACTATAAAAGATTAATTGCATGTATTATATCCTTATAGTTTATCATATAGTACAAGCATACTTTAAGATCAAAACCTCATCACTAACCGCACTAGATTAAAGCCAATCATATTTTCTCTCTCCTTAGCTAGATTAAAGTCTAACTATTATTTTCTCTCTTTAGTCTTTTTTTTCTCTTTCTTTACCCAAATTAAGCCTCACTTTTGAAGGCCATCAACCGCACTAGAGGTTTAACATCTATTGTTCCAAAATAATTCTTTAATTTGAGAATTAAGGAAGAAGATGAATAGATTTTTTGACATCATTTTGATTAATTTAAGGACTTTAAAAAAAAAGAAAGGAAAGAGAAAGAAAGTAGAAAAAAATCAATATGTTTTTTGTTTTCTTATTTTATTATATTTTTATATTTTTAAATTATGATTTAAATTCCATGTAATATGTCATATGATCACTATTTTTACACTTACTTGTGTTATGCATGCAATTAATTAACGATGTGCTAGATTTGTGATAAAAAAATTCTTATAAAAGCAAAATTGTTATGTTTTAAAAGTCATATTAGTTTTGTTGAAAAGCATTAGGGTTCAAGATTTATTTTCATATTAATTATTTTATTCATATATTTTATAATTTATCTCATTATCAATTATCATTTAAAGAGTTATTCTAAGTATGATAGATATTAATTATTTTATTAATTTTAAATTAAAAAATAGAAATAAATTTATATAAATTATGTATAATTCAAATTATATTTAGTTAAGACTAATTATGTAAAATTATGTGTATATTTGTTTTAAATCTAATTAATATAATAAATTAATTGATCAAAAAAATTATAAAAAAATTGATGATAACTCTAATAATTTAATGTAATTGAATTCTTTTGTTTTAATTAATTTCAAATTTAAATTGAAACAAAAAAAAAACAATTGAGTTGGGAATAAAAATTTTTAACCCCTACAAACTATAAAAAAAATTTAAATAGATTAATATATAAATAAATTCATTAGTTTAAATGATTTTCGAAGAATAATTGTTTAGTGATATTGAAATTATTTGGTAATAAATATATTCTTCCTTTAATTGATTGATGTTAACAAATTTTATTAATTTGTACGTACGGCATATTTATGTTTAACCAAATTAGTTACATGACAGGTACACGAGGCATTAATTAAAAATAAAAAATGTAAAATATAATCAAATAAATAAATAATTAAAAAATATATTTTTTCTCTCTCCTCTCCTCTCTCTCTCTCTCTCTCTCTCCCCACCCCACCCCTCTCTGCCTCCCACCTTTCCTCATTTTCTCCCTCCTCCTCCACCGTTGATTCCTCTGCTTCTTTTCAAAAACAGAGGGTGGCTTTCTCATGCAAAATTGACGTAAGAGAGTAAACTTGAACGTACCCGAGTCCCAATCTTTAACCGAGCACGTCAATCGAACAGTCCCAAAAGCGAAAAGGGAAAGCATCCCTCATTCACAAACTCTAGAATCAATTCCTTTCAAATAAGAAGCAAAGTAGCCTTCTTGGGTCATAATAATAATTCTCAATGAAAAAATAGAACAGAAAATCACGTAAAGAACTAATAGGAAAACAAAAAATTGGGGGGCATGTGGCTATTGGGGAGAATATAACGCACGAACTAGTGATACTAAGAGCCAAGAACTGCAATGGTGAAGAGCAGAATTTGAACCCTCTTCTTTTGCAAATCCATTCATGGGTTTTGGAGACATGGAGGTCTTATTGGGAAAAGAGAAAGTGGGGGCCGAGCTTGGATTTGAGCAGGTGGAGAAGGTGGGTGGGTGGAGGGTGGGGGGGGGTTTGAGGTGTACCTGCCTTTTTGGGTTGCATTAGTTTTTAGTAAATTATTAAATTTATTTTTGGCATGAGTATGCTAGAGTTGAAATTTATATTTTTAAAAATATTGTATCTTATCATAGTAAAAAAAAAAACTATAATTTTATAATTTTTAAAATAATAATATTTATCGGTATATAAAATAATTGAGATTCAACTTTGTAAAAAAATTTGTACATATTTATATTTTATTTTATTATAATTTTGTTATTTTTTAATCAAAATACTATAAATAGTCAATTATATTTATTAACAATAAATTTAAGTTTCGTAAATATCAATATATGGATTGTAATAACAAAATTCAACTATAATTTTAAATAAACCGTGTATCATTAATTAATGAGATGCTACCCATCTTCAACGGAGATTTCTGCATGTTAATTTCGTCATCTCTTCGAGCTCTTCTTCGGTGAGATTGTGACAACAAAAAGGAGCAATTTTTCTGGTGCTTTGTGGAAATGTTCCTTCATTCCCACCCCACCTTTAGGCGACAAAACGTGGTTAAAGGGGGCGTCTTAGGTTTTATAGAACTCATGATTAGCTTGATTTTTGGTTCACAATTCTACTTCTAATTCCTTTGATTAGTCGTTCATGCGCGGGCCACATTTATCATTGTGCTTCGGCCTCTTTTCTTTTTCTTTTTCTTTCTCTCCATCAAAAGTCTTATCATTTTATTTATTTGCGGGATAAACATAAAATTAGTTCTAAATTTTTTAATTTTTTTCCCAATATAATTCTATATTTTTGAAACTTTTTATTATGGTCTCTAATAATTGTATTGTATTTCAATTCGTGAAAATTCTGGATGAAAAAAAAAAAAACCAAACTATCAACGTCATATATTGATTTTATGAAATGTATATAAATTAATAGAAATATATACATTTAGTATATTTGTATTTTCAAATCAATTTTAAATTCTTAAAAAGTTTTTCAATTAAATTTTCAATTTTTAAAGTTTTTTTTTAATTGAATCTTAAATTGTTTGAAAAGTTTTTCAATTCCGTAGAATTATCGCATGGAGTCAATTGTTCGACTATTTTTTTTAATCTAAAATTATTTTAAATTGAAGTGAAATACAAATATTTACAATTTAAGTAAAAAGTTGTAAAAATATAAGACTATATTGTAAAAATTAAAAAAATTTAAAATTAATTTTTTCCTTATCCCTTCTATTAACTCGTGTTGTAATATTAATACATTTGGAAAGCATAAATTATTGTTACTAATGAAATTAAGATAATAAATAAATAAATATTAGTACCCTTTAGAGAGTATAGACTATTCATTCGTTATCAGCTTTCGAACTTCACAAATACGGGAAGGGAAGAATGGAGTAATTAGTCAAAGGACTTGTGAAACTCTACAAAGGGGCCTAGGTTATACATTTTAATCCCGAATTAATAAAATATAAGTTTAAAAATACAAAAGGACCGTCGCTTTGAAGATTTTGTTGACTAAGTGAAGATTTTAATTTCAAAGGCAATTATCAAATTGGCAATGTTAGGTGGCCGTATAAAACCAGCTCAGCCCAGACGCGGTTGATGTAAGCTGTCGTATTAAATAATATATTATTATTATTATTATTATTATTATTTTTTTTTGTTTTAGAAGTAGTGTCATTGAATTTGCATTGCTTGGGGGACTAGAGTGAGGATAGTTTTTACAAGTTAAATTTTTGTTTTTGAGATACTGAATTCTAATAATGAAAAATAGATGTAATTTTTATGAAAATAATAAAAATTATATCTAATATATAATTTATAATCGAATGAATTTTTTAATTTATTTTGATCAAAATTTATTTTTTAAAAATTAGATTATTGTTTATTAAGAAATATTTAGTAATAAGGAATTTAGACATTTGTTTTTAAATTTTTGCATTCTAATTTTAGAAAAAGAGATGGAAGTTTTAAAAGTAAAAAGAGTTAATTCATTATACAGTTCATATTTTAAAAAACTCTCTAATGAACAAAAAAGAAAAAAAAAATCTTTTTGCATTGAACTGGCAGCTCTCCTATACACTTGGTCAGGGTCTCTAATGTCCCTAAACCCAACACGAATTTTCCTTCTTAGATTGTGTTTTGGTTTGGCTCCTATAAATTATCTTTATGCATCCATAGATATTTGCCCTAAACCAAATCACAAAACGCCTACCTAGCAGCTGTTCACCGATTGAGAAATGGGGTAATCTGTTATTGTGATTGATCAGTGAAAAAGGCTGCTTTCTCGCTTGGTGCTCGTGGGTACCAATTTCAAATCGATGCTACAGAACTGAGCTATGGCTACAACCGTGGTTTGAGAAAGGTTCGACACGGGGTCTAACAAAACAAGATGATGAGGTCCAAGAGGCTGGGATGGGCCAAGCTGGGCCTAACGCCACAAACTGCATTGGGGGTAATAAAATGCATTGGCCATGTAGATGAAATGAGGAGAGAAACAATCATGTGAATTCCAACATAAGAATCATGGGATGTCATGATCCACTCATAAAGGCTCAATCCTCCCTCATTATTCCACTATATTGTTTTTGCTGGAATCCAATGGAAGTTCGAATAATTACCAAACTGTGAATCCATCAAGACCCCTCTCCTTGGGTGGTCTGGTCATCAATACGGGGTAGCTTTTGAATTCGTGGAGGTACAGGCTTTTTTTTGAGTCCTTCCCGGCTTTGCGATTAATTGAATGATAACAATACGTGATAAATGCCATAAATACCCAAAGAAAAGGCCATTTTTGCGGAATTCACCTCATTCCAATGTCGCCTTCTTTTTATCGCTGTTTGAGAATTGGTCTACTGACTACTGTACGTTGTTTGTCACTATCTGCTCTTGCACGTATGTATTTGCGTCTTCCATAAATACAATGAAGCACGTATCTGAAGTACTAGAATATTTCCTGAATATTATTGCAGTTGTCTCTCTCTCTCTCTCTCTCTCTCTCACACTCACACTCACACACACACACACACACACACACAAAGAAATGATTCTTTTACGTGGTAATGAAAGGAAATTACACATAAGATGGTTGGAGTTCCGTGACTTTCCATCAAATCAAGAGCGTACAATGAGTTACCGCCTCACATGGCACATGGGATTACTTTAAACTCATTCAACGGCAATTAATATGCTTTGTTAAGAAAAATATTAATTTTGCTTGCACCCTACTACCATCCCATCTCTTTAAACACTATAGTAATCTATTACTATAGTCTTAGATTTGCAGCGTGTAATTTGATTCACAGAAAATCAGAGGGGTTTAATACTTCTGATGTTACTTTAGTCTCGCAAGATCGTAAATTGTCTGATGTTACACCTCTAATAATCAGAAAAAGAGTTATTGGGTAAACCATGAGCTGTAATTTGTCAATATCGCATTTCTGCTACTTTCTTTTTTTCCTCTCTTTTTGATCAGTTGCCTCCTGGAACTCCAGATTCATGCACTACTACCGACAAAAACTCATTAATGTGAACATCCCATTTCAAGATTTTACTTTATCAAGTATGGTTCAACCAAATACTTCACACGTCTTACAAATGACCAAACATTCCAAAGAGGAGCCCATATTGAAGGGTAATTAGCCAAAGAGATAATATATACAAGTAACTCATGAAATCAAGTACAAACAAGAGGAACCTTCAAAAGCAGATGAGATCAGATTTCTGTCAAGCTATGATTTTGTCCTCATTGATACAACAACAATAAGTTTTGAGATGTAACTTTTAAGACAGCCAGTCCTCCTTTGGTGTAAAGGAGAAGTAATGCATAGCCTTAAATCAAACATTGTCAACAAACCTCAAAAATGAAGGGAGTCATATATGCTGCCCCGGAATCCCCCTATACAGCACCTGCCAATTCCTTTTCCGTCAAATGAAAAGAAAACAGCAAAGGAAGAAAAAAAAAAGAAACAAAAAGAGGGAGAACAAAAAGAAAAGTTACCTTATGTGGAAAAAATAATTGTATTAGATATTCAGGGGAGCCTCCAAGCCTGCAAGCCAATGCCATTGTGTCTCCTTGAAGGACCAGAAGTTGGTATTGGAAAGTGCCTTGGCAAGAAGTTCAAGTAGTGACCCTTGGGCTGATCAGACTTGGGATTGAAATGAAAAGTGTTAGTGGTTCTTGTGCAATGACAGTAACCAAGAAAGAAAAAGGAAATCAAGAAGAGCAAAAGAAGTTGGAATGTTAGAGGTCTTCTACACTGAACCATCCTGGAAAACTACAAGTGAGTGAAAGAGGTTTATGTGTTGCCTTGATTTTGGGACCACCCTTTGCTAGGCAAGTGGTTGAGATGAAAGGAGGAAACATGAACAATTGAATGCACGATATCACATTCAGCTGTTGGTTTGTGTTTGAAAATTGGTGTGTTTGAGTGAATTATGAGAGAGATGACTTTTAAAAGAAATCAGATTCTTCCATACACGCTGTACTAATATCTGTTGCAGAAAGTTGAAAATAAAGAGCTCGATATAAAAATTTTGAGTAGGACTTGTGCAAAGAAAAGAGAGCCAAAAAAATATATAAAGGAATGGATAAAAAAAGGTTTTCCCCTTTGTCAATTGCCTCATAAAAGGGAAAGAAAGGAGGTTGAGCAAAAACAAAAGGATTAGGAGGGAGCATTATAAGTTAGGGACAGGTTATGTTGTGTCATATTTTCCTGGGGTTAGGTGGGTGTTTGGTCCCACTTGGTATTAATGACCGACTACAAGGAATTGCAGCTGTTGTTTTAGACCCCAATAACAGGAACCTTGCCGCTTTGCCACCTTTCATTTTTGTTGGGATTGCAATTGAATATTATATCGATGTGTACATATAATCCCAAAAAGGTTCTACGAAATGTAGAACACTGCTAATATTAATAATATATTTCTCTCTTCTGCGCATTCTCCAGAATCCAAGGGAAATGTCCGTCCTTGTGCAGGAATAGTAAGTAAACAAACGATCCGAGTACTTGTTGCCTTCTTTTCTTTTCTTATATACATTATCTACCGACGTACAAAACACCTCAATCTATCTCCATCTCTCACATCTTTTGTCTTCATGGGGCTACCATACCTATACATCTTTTTCGCAAAGGGAGGGATGGAAGGAGATGGGTCGATTTAGGTTAGAGTGGAAAAATATTTTTTAAATAATTAATTTTCTCATTTTTCATCATTTGAAAAATTAAAAATATATAGTTATATTTACTTCCTACTCTTATATCTATTAAATAAAATAAGAATAAGCTTGGACCTAAGAGAGTTATTTGGTGTAGAGCATGTTATTGAGATCATGATGAGTGGACTCAACCAGGGATTCAATATAAATAAAGAGATAAGTCCTTTCTCTATATAAGAGGGTTATATTTCGTTCTCTTGTCAGAACAAGTTGTAAATTGTTGATGGTGTAAGAGAGGAAGACGCTGATCTCTACTTACTTTTTGTGTATGTCACATTGTGATTCATATTCGTCATCCATCTCTGTGATATAACAACAAGCGATATACCTAAATAGTTTGTAATTGTAGTTCTAATTTTGATATGAGATTCTAGAGTTTGAAAATTCTTACATGTGGTATCAGTGTAAAGTTATATTAATTTAGAAATTTTATTTGAAAATAAAATAATTATGATTTCATGAGTTTACTTTTTCACTATTATTGATTCCATTCTCTTAATAAATGTTAAATCAAGAGGTGTTCTGATTTTCCATGAACTCACTAGCTAGGTTAATCATATATATTTGTCGACAAAGTTTGGCATCAATGGCAAAGCCGTAATACCCATAAGTAATTTTTTTTTTGGTTTTAATTAAAGAAAAAAGGTATATTGAGTTGAAATTTTTTGTAGGCAATCTTGTTATATGATCCTTACTTGGAATATAGTTGGAAATTAAATGTTTCTCACTACCATGATCATTTGATGAACCAATGATGTTTTTATATGATATTGGGATGTTCTTATTGTTTAAATTAGTGCAAATAATCACCCACCCATAGGAGTTATTATGTATATTAATTTGAATGACTTTGGAGCTATTTTAATAATGAGCAAGTTAAAAATCCTTTTGCCTATAGGTTTTAGATTTTTTTAATTATGGTTATTGTTACATTAACTTTTTGATTGAGAATAATCTTAAAGTTTATTGCCTTCTCCACCCATAAAGGAGTTTGTAATGATCTTTTCAATTTTCCAATATTTAGATATAAATTATTGTTATTGTTTGAGATGTTTACTAGCTATCATTATTTTTCATCTCCACGTGTTTTTTCCTTAAATAATTGGTCTTTTCCAATCAGAAACTTTGATTGGTGGAAATTATAAAAGATGATGTGGAAATGGTTTTGATTATGGTGGATGTGGACATAGCTATAAGAGTAGAAAAGCCAACCAATTTGACTAGAGAGAGTATTGTTGTAGAGAATGTGTATTATGATAAGTGAGACAAGTTTAATCATTTGCCTCTTATGTTAATGAAAAAGTTTATCTTTGAGGGTCTAGAAAGAGCTATCACAAATACTGACAATGCCAAAACCTTCTTATTCTTCTGTTTTGTTTTTTTTTTTTTTTTGCTTTCTTGGAAAGGTATATAGTTTTTGATAAAACTAAAGTTGGTTAATTGATAGAGATATCCATCAATATGAAATATGATGGAATAGGTGGTGTTAGAGAATACATTTTTGAGATGGTTGTTCTTGCTTTAAGACTTGTTAAGCTTGAAAACCCTATTGTTGACCCATTTTTTGTTAACCATGCCTTGAACTCTTTATTCTTCTAATTCAATGTATTGAATACTTCTTACAATACTTAAAAAGAAGTTGGGATGTCAACATGTTGATATCCATTTGTTCTTAAGAAGAGAATAAGATGAAACATGAGAATTCATGGAGTGTGAATTTAGTCAATTGATCATGTCCAATTATGCCTTCTTATAAGAGGAAATTTAAGTTCTAAGAAAAGGGTGGTCCTAAAAAAATTCCTGGTCAAAAGCACCTTAGTCTTAAGTTTGTGACAATTAAAGATGAATGCTAGTTCTATGAGAAAATAAATTATAGGAAAAAAAAGAGAGAGGCTATTTTGCCTATAAGAATTACCTAAAAAAGAAGAATAAAAATAATTACCTAGTAATTCTCTTACTCTCATTTGCTTTGAATCCAATTCAATAAATGTTACCATTAATTTTTAAAGAATTAACTTAAAGGCATATATCTATGTTGCTAATACCTTTAAGGGTTTAAAAGCAAGTGAAAGCTAAGTATGGATAAAGTCAATCTATACATATGGAATGGATAATGAGTGGAAGTAGAGTTCACATGGATAGTTAAATTTAAATTAGTTAGACTTAGTATTTGTTTTGATTTTAAAAGACACTGTTTTTGTGTCATTCATGAGACAAATTTTGGTCTTTTTTTTGTTAGAATTTCAAGACATTGGCATTTATTTGAGTTTCAATAAAGGATGTTATAGTTTATTTTATGATTATGTTGTTATAAGAGATATTTCTAGATTTGACAACTTATATAAATTAAACATTGATTCTAAATAGTCTGATATACTTTATGTTATTAATGTTGATATTAAAAAAACCTTTATCTAGAGAAAATATTTATTCTCTTTAGTATAGAGGTTTGGGTCACATTTCAAAGAAAGGATAAATAGGCTCATAAAAGAAAATGTTATCCTATGTCTTGAAAACTCTAATAAGAGTGACTGTTAAATGCATTAGAGGAAAGATTTCTAATAACACCAACAAGAATTTCACTTATAGTAAAGGTGTTTTAAAAATAATTTACATTGACATAAGTGGTCCTCTTAAGAACATTTTATGTGGTAATAAATACTTTATAACATTCATAGATGATTTTTCCCATTATAATTATGTTTACCACATAAGTGATCAGTTACAATCACTTGAGAAATTTAAAATCTTTAAGGTTGAGGTAGAAAAGTAATATGACAAAGAAATTAAAATTGTGAGGTTTGGTCATGATGATGATTACAATGGTACAATTGTCAAAATAGGTTAATTCATGAGACTTTTTTATAAGTACTTATAAGACTGTGGGATTATTTTCAAATTACTATGCTAAAGATTCCTGAGAAAAATACGATAGTTAAGAGGTGAAATCGTATTATGATGGATATGGTTAAATTCATGATAAGTAAAATCAATTGACCAATCTTTCTTTAAGGTAAAGCCTTGAAAATGGTAATGTATATCCTAAATAAAGTTCTTACTAAATTAATACCCAAAATACCTTTTGAATTG
The DNA here is from genome assembly GCA_023213295.1 of Bruguiera hainesii. Taxonomy (NCBI): domain Eukaryota; kingdom Viridiplantae; phylum Streptophyta; class Magnoliopsida; order Malpighiales; family Rhizophoraceae; genus Bruguiera; species Bruguiera hainesii. The sequence goes on from JAHOYR010000012.1 coordinate 7,432,762, forward strand.
TTTAAGGTTGGAAGCCTAGTTTAAATCATCTTAAAGTATAAAGATGCCCTACTAAGGAGAAAATTTATGATCCAAAAATATTTATATTAGATTTTAAAACCACTAAGTGCTATTTCATTGGATATCCTAATGGGTCTAAGGGTTATAAATTCTATTGTTGTCCCTGAGGGATAGAGTTTGTTGAAACATGAATAGCAAAATTCCTTGAGGATGATGTTTATGATTAAGATTGATTACAAGATAGTGAAACTATTTGGAAGAAGAACCTAGCTTTTTTCTTATACTTATTGTGCATCAGAAAGTAGTATATTAACTTGTTGATAAAGTACTTGATAGGTGTGTTTGTTAGAAGCATAGTCTTTAAACCCAAATTAGACCATGATCCAATTTAGGGTATGGTTCAATGAGTTACTAGTTCAATCACTAGGTCAACAATCAAATCAGTGGGTTAATTCCTTTTTCTTAAAAACAAAAAACAAAAATTTTATATTACATAAAAATAAATAAAATATTATTGAAATAAAATTTAAGTATATATTTGTAAGTATTTTTTTGATAAAATAGTAAAATTATATATAAATTTTTGAAAGAAAAAAAAAGAAATACAATTTTTTTAGTATAAACTTGCCCAGTTCATTGGTTTGACTAGACAATTTGACTATTCGAGTCAACTAAGTTTGGCAATTTTCTTAGGTTGCTTCCTTGTTTGGTTAGATAAGAGAACTTTAATTTAAGCTTTGAATCACCAGTTTATTAGTCCAACCATTAGGTTGGTCCAATTTTTAAAATTATGGCTAGAGGAGCAGTATCATTGAATTGAATGAGATATTACTTACATGTCTTTGAAATTGTTCATGTGACATTTGAATATATAAAATTTAGACTTGAGATCACAAAAATATCTCATATAAAACTTATTATAGTTTGATCTCATTTTTTATTTGCCCCAACCAATAATTGGTTACAAAGAGGGAATATTTGGCATATAATGATCTATATGAAGATAGATCAATAAAGAATAAATGAGCATAATGTAATCAATGAAGAATGTTATATTGTTATCGATGAATATCAATTCAAGAAACTTTTAAAAGTGGAATGAGGATATATAAAAAGTTATTAATCTCATTCATTAAATCAACAACTTTATATATTTGAGAACAAATTTAATATTTTATGTTTGATTAGAATATTTGAATGATAAAATGATTAAATTATACTGTAGATTGTGCATAAAAAGATTAATCAAATCACTTTTATTATGTTTGGATGAATATGATATATTATTAGACATTAATTTTAATTTGTATGTAAAAATTGATTAACATTAGAATTCATAATAAATTTAAGAGATTTTATTTATCTAATCTTTTGAGATTGTAATTTATATTAATTGTTAATTTAGTAACATAGTGAGTCACACATAAGGGTAATTAGAAAAAATATAAAATAAAGATCGAGTGAAACTTGATTAAAAATGCTTAGAAACCTTTGTATTAAATATTTGTTATTGAAAAATACAAGGACTAAGTGTAATCTAGTACAAATTCTTTCCTCATCCCTTAGTAGAAATGAAGAGTGAAAAGTTTTTTATAATTACCTTTATAGGCAAATACTAGGCTACTAGATTTAAAATATTAGGTAAGATTTGAGGTTTGAATCCCTATATTTAATTGATAATTAAATTCTTCTCCTCTACTTGAACTAGACAAAAACAAAAATCCTATATGGTGAGCCTTCTCCTTTGCTAGTAATAGTACATAAGGATTTTATCCATTTAAATATTACCTATTATTGTTAGATCTTTTAATTATTTTTCTTTTTTTTAAGGTTTACTGAAGTAAGAGCAATTTAGTTGTCATTAGCTTAAACACTGGTTATTGCAAAATCAATGATAATAATTTGATAATTTATAAATCATATCAAAAAGGGATTTGACAATTTTGGATATGATCAAATAAGAATGGTTTGTTCTATTTCCATAAACACATAGGGTTATCTAGTGAAGTGTTTCCTTATTGGGTCCACTATTTACTCTTATATCAAAACATAAGTTGCTAATTGCATCATTAGACATTAATTTGGAAAGCGAGTGTGACTCTAATAAAGTTGACAAAAGGAGAATTTTTCATGTAGAAATGTTCACATTTAATGACAAAAGGTTTTCCCTATTAATGTATTATTTGGTAGCCAATCTGTTGGTTACTAATATAAATCCATATTTGATATTTTATGTATATGATATATCAATTAAAAGTATTCTTTATCTTTAGTATTGTTTATATAATGATATGATCATCAATAAACTTTAAATATATAGTTCATGGAATAAATATACTTGTAAAGTTAATTATAATGAGATATAATTATAAGACACCTATTGGATCAAAGTATTATTCGTAAATACTCATAATCGATACATTGTTAAGACTGTACATTAATGGAGCTATGAGACTGATACATGTTGTATTTGTTTTTATAAAGAAAGTAGTTAATCTTATAGATTGAAGTATAAAGATATGTAAATAAAAATGTAAGTGCTTATTAATTGAAAAAGTTCACTAAATTAACTTGTTACGAGAAATCCTAAATAGAACATTATTTGTGTGTCTAAAGAATTTTTCATGTAATGTCATATAAGTGATCTTTAAATTGGTATCTCATATAGGAATTGGTATTTTTGATCTCATCTATAGGTTGTCTTAATTAAGAATAGCTTGTAAAGGTGAAGTTAGGCATATCATTAATTATAGGAAGATAGTTGAGTTATCAATAAAGGATTCATCATGTTAAAGTGATCATGGATAAATGTTTTATTTATTCTCAACAAGTATTAACTTAAGAAATACTTGTGCGAGGTGGAATGATAATTCATAAGAAGTTATGATCTCATGTATGGAATTAATGATTATATGAATATTTGAGAATTAACAGAATTGGACAATATGGAATAGACATTAATTTCATACTTTATATCTAATTAGAATATTAGTATGACAAAATGATTAAATTACACTGAGAGACTGTGTAGTTAAGGGATTAGTCAAACTACTTTGATAGTTTTAAAATTTAAGTGGTTATAATATGTGACTAGATATCAATCTTGATCTATGAATAAAAATTGATTAATTAGAGAATTAATGATAAATTAAAGAAAATTAAAGAAGTTTAATTTATTTAATTATTTGAAATTATAATTTATATTTATTACCAACATGTTAGGATCCTATTGGATCACACACATACAATTGAGGAAATATAATTGGAGATCAAGTTGGACTTAATTGAAAAGTTTGAAAAAGTTATATGGTTAAATATATGATATTTAAAAATATAAGAGCTAAGATACAATTTATTGAAAATTGACACAAGTCACCTTAAGAGGATTATAAAATTAGAATCCTTATTAATAGCTTAGAAGATGGTTAAATACTACATACTTAGCATATTAAGGTTATTAGCCTCCTTATCCCTTTCTCTTTAAAAGGGTTTTAGGTTGTAAGAGTTGTTTCCTTGTTTGTGTGGATTACCGTTAGAGGCTGAATGCTTGGACAATAGTGGTTTACAATAACTTGCTAATAAGTTTAAAAGAGAAGAAGAATTTAAGATTATTCCAATAATTATTTTGTCTTCTAGGCTATTTTGTAATTATATTTAATAAGCTTTCAATATGCTTTTAAGAATCAATATATAAATCATCATTTTTATTATGTATTTATTTGAAAAATATCTTTAGGACTTCTCTTATTCCCTTTAGCTCTAGTGCACAAGACAACTTCTCTTACATATTTTCTTTGAAGTTAAATCTTTTCTCTTTTCTTTGGAATTAGCAAGGTAGAAAAGGGCTTGACAAGTTGCATTTTGGCTCTTATGGTGTACACAATTCTCTTTGTACATAAAGCTTTAAGGTACAGTGGTTCAATAGATAAACATTACACCTTATATTGCCCATTATCATTTTTTAGGTGACTTTTGGTCTTTAACTCAATCCCATAAGCCATAGTGTTAAAATAATCCCAATTAATAATGTTATAATATTATTAAATAATATTAAAAACTCAATGATAATGTGACTTGATTAATAAGAAAAAAATTTATACATTATTGTATTAATTAAGAACTATAATCTTAAATATGATTTGAGTATTGATGAAAATGTCTAATTTAAATTATGAAGTTATTTATATATACAACTAGTCCTCTCTTTTCTTTATACACATGAAAATTCAGTCAAAAGGTATGTAATTAAAATAAAAGTCAGGAGAGAAATCAAAAATCCAAATGCACATATGGTTATTTTTTACATGAAAATGTTCAATTTCAAAATTTGAAATTAATGTTTGAATAATGATGTTCTTATTTAAGAAATCTAACAAATGGTATCAAAGTATGTGTTTTAAAAATTGAATATCTTCTGTTTATAATAAATAATATATATAATATTGTTAACGACAAAGTCATGACAATTTCATGGATAAACAAGTGGACATAAGGAAGTATTAATACCATTAACATCAAGGGTGGTGTTTGGTTCTTTATTGTTAGCAAGCTTAGGTAACATATATAATGCTTGATAAATAAATTAAAAAGAAAAGGCGATGCTTAAACTCATCGGTTAAGAGATGTAAGTACAAAGGAGAATAGTATTTTTTTATTACAATTGTAGTTCTTAGCTAAATTTATAACTTATGAAATTGTAAATTCTTTTTGGATCAAGGAAGGTGGTTACAATATCTCAAAAAAAAAAAAAAAGTAAGACAAGGCTTATTACCTTGGGTTAAGGTGGCATAGCTCAAAATTGAGGTAACAAGTTAAAATATTGTCAATTCCATTATTGTCAAGTTAAATTGGGTCATGTGGGAATTGAATTAAGGAAGCTAAAATTGTTTTCTTTTATTTTTTACAAAAATAATAATAAATAAGGAGTTCAATTTGTTTATCCCTTATGTAATTATTAAACGAAAATTGATGCAATTCATAATTACTTATAAGCTTATACCAAATGTGTATGAGTCATATGAATTAATGAAATATAAAGGTAGTGGCATATAATAACCCATGAACCTTAATATTGTGGCGTTTGTTAATACTAAATTGTTTTAATATATATATGTATCATAATTATAATTCTTTAGTCATTAAAATGACTAAATTAGTATATTTACTGTTATTGATATAATATGATTATAATTCGATTGTCACTAACGTGACTAAGTTAAAATGCTTGAATAAACATGTGTGCATTATTATTAGAGTTTGTTAGTTATTAAAGTGACTAAATTAGTAGATTTAATAACATGCATAAATATTTATTTATCCATAATTTTAATAAATTACCTATAAATAAAAAATAATTAAATAAATTGATGTTATTAACCATTAAAACTTCATAATTTATCCAAAGATAAATCATTCTTCCATGATTAGTAACATAATTGAAGTATATTAATATTTTTGATTAAATATATTTGTTTATTCAAAAAAATTTAAAATATTTGGTTGGAAATATTTAATTTACCTATTAAAGTTAATATATAGTATTACTTATAATAATATATCGTAGGATTTTCTAAAGGAAAATTAAAATATATTTTGATTATTTAATTTGATTTATAATTGATTATAAGTATTTATAATTATTCAACTAGCTCAATTTACTTATATATTTAATCTATTATTTTGTTTAATGAGTTGAATTTCTCAAAATAACAAAAACATGTTAATCTTCATTTAGGTGTTATGAATTTTGACTTATACTATTAGTGAATAAATTTGATGCTATTACAAATTCAAACAATAAGGAAAAGAAGTTAGATCATAAATTTTAAAATAAAACAATATGTTAAGTTTTATGTTTATAAAAGTGATTTTTGTTAGTGATTTTTAATAACATTATAAAAACCTATTTTACAAGCAAAAGTACAAAAGAATATTTGTAGTTTGTAAAACAATAGTTTTGTTTTGTGGACAATTCATTTATTGATACTTTTATGATAGAACTTATTACTATGAGGTTTACCAGCCCACGGATTACACGTGAGTGCATTATTAAAATGATTAATATTGTAGTAAGACTTAAAACTTTGAGATTGATTGTAAAGGACTATTTTCTGATGCATTTTATTTTGAAATCACTAACTTCTAAGTATAAGTCATTTTAGATTAATTACAACACCATAAAGGAAAAGTAACTAAATTGGCTAATCATTTAAGAGGAAGTGAAATTGAGAAATTAAGCAAGTTACTTTATTAATCTTTTAGGGTAGAAGGGTTGCAAAAACAATGAAAGGGAAAGTTAACCAATTTAAGAAGGAAAGAGCTTATTTATGTTCCTTAAACTGAAAAAAAGGAATGAAAGGATGATAAATATTTGATTGAAAATATTTAATTTACCTATTAAAGTTAATATATGGTATTACTTATGATAAAATATTGCAGGATTTCCTAAAGGAGAATTACAATATATTTTGATTGTTTAATTTGATTTATAATTAATTATGAGTATTTATAATTATATAACTAGTTTAATTTACTTATATGTTTAATATATTATTTTGTTCAATGAATTTAATTTCCAAAAATGAAAAAAACAAGTCAAGATTCATAAGTCCAATGCTATTACAGATTCAAGCGATAAGGAAAATAAGTTACATCATAAATTTAAAAACAAAATAATAAGTTAAGTTTTATATTTATAAAAGTGATTTTTGCCAATAACATTAAGCAAACTATTTCATAAGTAAAAAATGCAAAATAATATTTGTAGTTCATGGAAAGATGGTTCCATTTTGTGGACAATTCACTCATAAATACTCTCATAATAGAACTCATGACCATGAGTAAAGCTCGTAACTTTGTCAAAGTACATTGTTAAGATGACTAATATTGTAGTAAGGTTTAAAACTTTAGGATTAATTGTAGAGGACTCTTTTTTTGATGTTGTTCATTTTGAACTCACTAATTTCTAAATATAAGTCATTTTAGATTAATTACAACACCATAGAGAATAAGTAGAAAGTTATTAAATTGACCAATTTGTTCATTTAAGAGGAAATGAAATTGAGAAATTAAGCGAGCCACTTTATTAATTTTATAAGGCAAAAGGGTTGAAACAATAATGAAAGTGAAAGCTAACCAATTTAAAAAGGAAAGAGCCTATTTATGTTCCTTGTACTGAAAAGAAGGAGTGAAAGGGCAATAAATATTTGGTTGAAAATATATATGGATTACTTATGATAATATATTGTAGGATTTTCTAAAAAAAATTACAATATATTCTGATTATTTAATTTGATTTATAATTGATTATGAGCATTTATGATTATACAAATAGTTTAATTTACTTGTATGTTTAATATATTATTTGTTTAATGAATTGAATTTGTCAAAATGAAAAAAACAAGTCAATCTTCATTTAGGCGTTATGAATCTTGACTTATACTATTAACGAATAAGCCTAATGCTATTATAAATTCAAGTAATATGGAAGAGAAGTTACATCATAAATTTTGAAAACAAAACAATAAGATAGGTCTTATGTTAATAAAAATAAATTTTTCCAACAACATTAAAAAAATTATTTCATAAAAAGAAATGCAAAAGAATATTTGTAGTTTATGAGAATACAATTTCATTTTATAGACAATCCACTAGTCAGTACTGTCATGACAAAACTTATGACTATAAGGTTTACTAACTTGCAGACTATGCAAGAATACATTATTAAGATAATTAATATTGTAACAAGGTTGAAAACTTTGGGATTTATGGTAAAGGACTTTTTTTTTTTGATGTAATTCATTTTGAATTCATTAAGTTCTAAGTATAGGTCATTTCAGATTAATTACAACACTATAAAGGATAAGTAAAAAGTTATTGAATTAACCAATATGTTCATTTAGCAAGGAATGAGACTAAGAAATCAAGTGAGTCACTTTGTTGATCTTCTAGGGCAAGTGGGCTGAAAAAAGAATGAAAATAAAAGCTAACCAATTTAAGAAGGAAAAAGCCTTTTTATGTTCCTCAGATTGAAAATAAGGAATGAAAGGGTGATAAATGTAACTTCTATAAGAATAATTGGACATTATCATAAAAATTGCCCAAAACTTAAAGTTTGATTAAAAAAAGAAAAGTAAATTGAATACCTTAATATGTCTTAAATCAAATTTAATTGATATTCATTATAATACTTAGTGGTTTGATTTTGGTGCTACTAGTCATTTAATATGATGTAGGGGATTTATTATGATATGATAGTTTTAGTTTTTACAAAAATACAAACATTATTAGTTAATTTGTTCTTATTGATGGTTTCTATAGATTGGAACTTGATAATACGTTTTAGAATTCTTACTTAATATGCATCATAATATTAAAATTAAGCATCGTATGATGAATACAAATTTTACTTACTTATGACATAAACATTTGGGTTATATATTAAAGTAAAGATTAGTGTGATTGGTGAAAGACAAGATACCTCTAAGTTTAGGCTTTATTGATCTTGGAACGTGTATGGATTGCATTAAGTATAAGCAAACCAAACATAAAATGAAAGAAGCCATAAGAATAACCTAACTTTTTAAAATTATACACATCGATATTTATAGATTATTTGACACTCCGATCCTTAATGAAGAATTATATTTTATCACCTTTATAGATGATTTTTCACATTATAGTTATATCTATTTGCTTCATAAAAATATTAATCATTTGATACTCTTAAAGTATATATAAAGAAGGTTAAAAATAATTAGACAAAAAGATAAAAATTGTAAGATCTTGTAATGATGGTGAATATGATGAAAAATGTAATGAATTAGGGTAGTGTTCATGTCCATTTGCAAAGTATCTTGAAAGTCATGATATATATGCATAGTATATTATCTTAGATACACTTTAACAAAAGGTTTGTTAGAAAGGTGTCATTGGACATTAATAGATATGATTAGCAATATGATGAATAACTTTTCCTTACCCAAATCTTTTGTGCATATGCACTTAAAATTGCAAACTATTTATTAAATAAAGTTCTTAGTAAGGCAGTTTAAAGTACTCCTATTGAATTGTGGATATTAAAAAAACTTAGTTTATGCCACTTGCATGTGTAGGGTAGTTTAGTAAAAGCAAAAATTCATAAAAAGAGAAATTAAACTCTTAAATGATTAACAATTATTTTATTGGATTATATATTTTATTAAGTAAACTGTAGTTCAAAAATTGTAAAAATTGGTAATGTAATATTTATTATGAATGGTCGAGTTAGTAAGAGTAATAAACATTAAAATGTGGATATAAAAGAAATTTGGATAACTATTTCTTTACCCATAATATTTTATTCCTCCATTACAACACCAAATATTATTTCAAAAATTGAAAAACATTTGGATGAAGAAGAACTCATTAAAGGACCTAACTCACAATTAACTAATGCAAATTAATCATAAGAGATAGTATTAAAAAAATTTCAAAAAGAAAGGAGATTGACTATTCAAAATGATTATATAGCTTATTTACAAGAATTAGAATTTGACATTAAAATCAATAAGGATCTAATTTTATTTTCACAATCATAAAAGTATTGAATCTAATTATAATATTGGTGACTCAATATGAAGTTCCCAACTTCACCCTATGATCTACTAGTCTGTAATACTGAGAGGGGGGTGAATCAGTATCACACCCCTTAAAACTTTGATAACTTAAGCCAAAGTATTCTACTTCTTTAATACTTTCGCTCTCGTCAATACACAGGTATGTGAACAACTTCAATCTCTTCTTAAAAGTGAACTCTTTCTTAAATTCAACTAAGATAGATTTATTGTTATCTATTAATCACAATAGTCCCCAAAGTCACCTTTCAGATACCTTACCTATTAGACAAATCGAATGTTCTTGATTAGGTCTTCTTTAGATTATAGGTTCGATGATACTTTAGTTGCGTTCACAACTCAATTCAAAACACATAATGTAAATCAAAGGAAGGATACAAGAGATTTACGTGGTTCCGTCAATGTGATGTACGTCTACGGTGTTAGAGACTCTTCCTCTACCGAGACAATTCACTATATTTAAGAATACTAGTGTGGTACTCTCGATGTTCACAATGTGGTTACAATAAATGTCTTAATCCTTTATTCCTTTCACTATTGCAAATACAAAGCAAGTATAATACAAAGAGTGTCACTTATTGTGTCTACCCTTCTTCTAATTTGTTTTGCCTCTGTTGAATTAAATAGGCTACTTCACTGCCGTTTAGAAGTCCACCACAACACTCTCTAACCTCTCTTGAAGAAATCTGAAAATACGTTGAGTTTTTTCCAATGCTTCACCGAATTCCTTCTCTAGGTTGTTTCACACAACTCCTACTTTCACCGTCTCACGGTTTCACAGCTTGCACTCATGCTTCTGGTCTGCTGTTTCACGTCTCATGGCCTGCCCCACGCTTCTGATCAGTCACGCCGTTGCACATTCTGGTCTTATGCTTCTGGTCTGTCGTTTCACGTCTCTCGGCCTGCCTTATGCTACTTGTTTTTCTGGTTCATGTCTCTCAGCCTGCCTCACGTTTCTGGTCTACTATTTCATGTCTCTTGGCCTGCCTCACGCTATTGGTTTTTTTGGTTCACGTCTTTCGGCCTACCTCATGCTTCTGGTTTGTTGTCTTCTCTTCCAGGTGGTCTTACGGATACCAGGTCTGCTGTCTTCTCTTTTGGGTGGTCTGTTTCTTATTTCTCCTCTTGCTGGTTGTGCATTTTTGGTTTGCTTGCAGGTGGTGCATTTCTGGTTTGCTTGTAGGAGGTGTTTCTGGTTTACTTGCAGGTCGTGCGTTTCTAGTTTGCTTGTAGGTCGTGTGGCTGCTAGGATCATCTTCCTGTTTATATACTCCCTTCTATGTAAACCCTAGTAGGGTTTATTAGAGATGCAGCGAATTTCCTTTCTTGCCCCTCCACGTGGCTTCATATTATTGTTCCATACAAAATTCAGCATTATCCTCCTTCTTAATTTATTTTTCTTGCTCTTTTCTTTCTACTAAAAACTCATCCCTTTAATACTTGAACGAGTCACTTCTGCTTGCACACTTAAATTTGGTTAACAACAATTACAACCCATATAAGACTGTAGGAACAACACAATATGACTTAGAATTATACAAAATGGATGTGAAAACCTTTTTTCTTAATAAAGATCTTAAAGAGGAAGTTTATATGGATCAACGGAAAGGTTTTTCCATAGAAAGTAAAGATCACTTAGTGTGTGAACTTAACAAGTCAATATATAGACTAAAACAAACTTACTGACAATTGTATTTTATGATCAATGATATCATAATATCTTTGGAATTTAAGAAATATACCATTGAATAGTGGATGTATAAAAAGTTTAGTAGAAGTAAGCTTGTTTTCAAGTCTTTTATATATCTTTTTACTAATGATTTAATTATATTACGTAAAATTAAATAATTTTTGAAAGAATTTTATAAAGATATAAGAAAGGCATATTGTGTGATAAGAATAGGAATATTCTATAAAAGATCTTAATAACTAAGAATTGTTTTAGAATGACTATATTGAGAAAATTTTAGAGATATTCAATATGAGTAAGTGTTCATTTAAGTTATTCCTATACAAAAAAGTGATAAATTTAATCTCACGTAGTGATTTAAAAATAATGTGGAATATAAGGATAAATAATTAATTCCATATATATTTGTTGTTAATGGCTTGATATATCTATAAACACCTACATTAAATTGGATATCAATTTTAACATTGAATTAGGTAGGTTTCAAAGTAATCCTATAATAGATCAATAAAAAGCTATGAAGGAAGTATTAAAGTACCTATAAAGAACACGAAATTACATACTCATGTATAGAAAATTCAATTACTTAGATGTGATTAGATACTCGAATTTAGATTTTAGTAGATATGTTGATAGTATAAAGTTCACTTTTAGTCATTTGTTTATATTAGGAGAAGAAGAAGTATTGTGAAATAATGAATAATTGTTTGTCATTACTCGATGCATTATGAAAGTAGAGTTTTTTTTGACATGATTTGAAGTTATAATTTATATATTATAACTATGAAATTTTATATTAGGACTTGGGGTTGTTAAGGTTAATATTAGGCTACTAAAAATTTATGTGATAATTCCAAAATAATATTCTTCTCTAAAAACAATAAATACTTAATAGGTATTAAACTCATGAGAATTAAAATATTTTATCATGAAAGAGAAGTTTAGAAATAATGAGTATCTATTTAATATAACAAAATTAATCTCATGATTGCCAATTAATATAAACATTTACAACAAATATTATGCAAAGAATGTATTTTTGAATGAGACTCAGCTATAATGATGTATTATTATAATGACACTCTAAACTCAATGTTGTGTTTTTGGCATATATTATCTATTCATATTATCTTATGATTGTATCTTATAATTGTGTACACATTATTATTTTGAAGTTAATAAAAAAGTCTTTATAAGACATTATTATGGACTGTTATAAAATTATGTTTCATATATATACTTTATGAGTCTTGTAAAGTGAATTGCAAGTATTGTAGCATATGAAAGGGAGTGTTTTAAGAAAATAGGGCATAATTGTCATAACTCACATTGAACAATTTATCATGTTATGATATTATGATGAAATTGCAATAGTTGTTTGTTACTGTTATTTACGCATAATGACTAATGTAATATGTTATAATCAAATCAGGTAGCAAAATGTTAAAATAATCCTAATTAATAATGTTAGAATATTCTTAAGTAATACTTTTATTAAAGACTTAATTATAATATGACCATATTAATGAGAAAAAATTTATACATCATTGTACTAATTAAATAATATAATTTTGAATATGATTTGAGTATCAATAGATATGTCTAATTCAAACTACAAAGTTACGTATATATATAACTGACCTTCCTTCTTTTTAACACATACAAAAATTCCATCTAAAATGTGTGATTATAGTAAAGACCAATAAATAGAAATCGGTTACCAAGTTAAGATAAATTTTCTAAATGTAATAACGACTTTGATTTTATGCAAACTCAAGTATATTATTTATGATATTATTTATATGAAAATATTCAACTTTAAGATCCAAAATTAACATTTGAATAAAAATGTTCTTGTTTAAGTAATTTAACATATAACACATTCAATAAAGTTGATCTTGTATTAATTGCATGAACTGAATTATGGTATGGAAGTAATGCCAACATTCTTTCAACTACCAATTTTTTCCCTTCCCTCTTTATTGATGTTGCTCTAGGACAAGCAAAATGTATAAGTTTACTTGAATTAGTCTAGTAAAGCAAGCTAATAGTTTTCTCTCTTCCTCTCTCTTTCTTTCCTTCTACCTTAATTGTACTTTTATAATAAATGAGTATAGTAAACTCCCTTTTTAAGTTACTTGGTGCCTATTATAAAGGATAAAGAGTAACTGGTATAACTAGTTCTTATATTTTTTTCTTGTATTTAAATAAAATTCTCTCTTAAACTATCTCATTCTCACTAAACAAATGGCCTTCCACTCTTTAAATTCAATTCTAACTTATCTCAAACCCTAATCATTAACATTCTCTACTTAATCATATGATTGACATCTACATCTTCTTTATCCTCGAAGACTAATGTCACTTGACTCTTTAAAAGTCTATTCTCTTTCAAAAGTGAATGGAATTCAAAGCATAAAATCATGACATTTTTTATTTTTTATTATTTCTAGCTTAAATTTCTTAATGATTCATATCAAGCTTGTCTTGTAGAATGCTGCACTTGCCTTCTCATTTTTTTTTTTTTGTTTTCAATTCACCGTTATTAAAAAGATCACAATTTCAAGATATGCATCTTTCTTCTCCCACTTTGATTATTTTGCATTTTTTTTATTTATATATTTATTTATTATTTTCTTTTCTTTTTACTGATTGATTATTAGTGGCTTATGACATTCTTTATATGTTTGAATTTTTATTTTAAGAATATAATTGCTCTAATTCCTCTAGAGAGGACATGATTGGGTGAGTGATCACAATTTCTATTGTTTTCTTATCTTTTCTTTTTCTGTTATTTATTTATATATTTATTTTTTCTTTTCTATTCTTTTTTTGTTGTTTTAGTTCTCTCAATCATAATTTCTAGTTTAATTGTCAAACAACTAGTGGAGGCTTTTATTTATTGTTTTGTTAATTTCAAATAAAGGTATGATTCATCTTTTTTTTTTCCCCCTTGTTTTTAGTAAGCTTATTCTTATTTTCCTTTGAAATTAAAGATATTTATTGGTGCTTTGGCTTTTGAGTTTTTGTTTTCATTGAATTCCATATATTAGGTCCATGTTTCCTTAAGTTTCTTTTAATAATGAAATATGTTATTTTCTTTCTTTGTTTTTTTTTTTCAAATCTCTTAGCTAAGTTTGAGTAATTTTTTTGTTTTTGGTAATGGTTTTAATTAAAGTTCATTTTTTTGGGCATTGTTTTTGTTATAGTTAATGTTGCTATCTTCTTTGCTTAAGAATTTGTAAATATTCTCTTTTTTAATTATCACTTTCTCTTTCTTCTTATTCTTGTTTAATATAATATTGTTGCTTTGATTGTTCATATTGATGTTGCCAAAGTCAATTTGGTAAACGAGACCAATTTGGATAATGCCTATAAAGCTTTATTTTTGTGAGAATTTTTATTCTTTTAAGGGAAAATTCTTGGATGTTTTGAATAAAATTTGTAGCTACTATAGAAAAAATGTATATATCAAAATTTGTATATTATATGTATATATGGCTTATATATTTGTATGCATAAAATGTTTTCAATTTTTTTTAACTTTTGATCCACTTCGATTGTGATATCTATGTGATGTTTATCAATTGAATTAATGGTGTTTTTGTTCTAGTTTAGTGGTTCCTTTTTTATATTTCATATATGCATTTTGTTTTTTTTTTTATGTGCTTATGAGTAAGTGTTTTAAGGAGAAAATGTTATTTATTGTGTGTTTTTTATTTTTTATTTTTTTGTTGAGAATCATAGTCATTATGTTGTACCTTCACAATGATTGAACATAATGAACTCAAGTGCATACATAAAGAGAGAATGCTTAATATCCAACTTCAAGGGAACATAAGTTAAAATGGTTACCAAGTTTCAAGTTTTCAATGAATTTAGAAAAATAAATATAGTCTAAAGGAATAAACATATTTAAATACTTTCATTATTATCTAAATTTACATTTTCAATTAGAAAAGCACATTTAATTAGCTTTATGAACTAAAACTTAAAGTTTACTTTATTTTAGGTTTTTAAAATATAATGATTTTGTTTGTGTACATGTATGTTTTCACTCTTATATTTGGATATGCTTGGTAAAACTTATTATACCTATTTTTATAACACCTCCATGATATATTGAAATAGAAATTCATTCCTTATTGTTAAAGTGTGAAATTTGCCTACAGTTCATTTCGACTAACTTATATGGATTACTATACTTTGTTTAATGTTATAGAGATATCTTCCAATAAGGTGTGCAATTTTACAATTCATTAATATAGTGAAGTCTTTTGAGGGGTCTAAGATGATGACAGCTAGTCATTTGGGTTTAGTGGCATGTTGAGGCTTTAAGTAATTAGGATGGACCTCAAATTGATTGAGTTCTTAGCTTTAAAGTTTGATTGCACCCCTTCATATCTGATTGTGCATAAGAGTAAGTTGATTTTATTCCCAACGACTTTCATCAAATGGAGTAGAGGTCAAAATTTTCTTAAGGATGAATAAGGATTTTAAAAGCAATTTAATTTGGTAAAATCAAGGATTGAAGTTTCCAAACTTATAAATGGTATAAAAAATTAGCCCTTAAATTATGAGTTCAAAGCCAAGTTCTTGCATTAGTGGTTAGCACTATGATTTGCCTGAAGACTTCATCTTACTATGTCAATCCAATGTTGCTAGGCTTGTTGAAGGAGCTATCATTATGCAAGAATTTGAATTAGGCTAAATACACCCTAGAAGTGCTAGTTGAAGGAATTAGACTTTATCAAGACAAGCAACATAATGCATATTAGACACGATGCATAACTGGATGTGTCTTGTTGATAAGAGTAATGTATTTAATGTAAATTAAGTGCTTAAGGTCATAAAAAAATGTCCACAATTGATGTTTTCTTTTGTAAATGAGTTTGTTTTTAATGTTAACTAGTACTTTTCTTTTTCATGCAAACTTTGAGCTTATCTTAGATATTTTACTTAGAACACTTGGTTGTGGGATTGTGGAAAATTTACTATCATTTGCACAATGTTCCATATGTCATGGATTGGAACAATTACACTGTTAGTACCACTTCGGAAAATTTATTCAAGATTAGAGGATACGAAGAGCTGGATGGTATCATGTATTATATTTTGTACTAAGTTTGTGTGCGTGATGTTTTGAATCAAACAAGAACCTAACTACTTTATGGATGGTAAAAAGGTCCTTTAAATGAAAAAGACAAAAATTGTTAATTTCCATTAAAGAGCGACATTATCTTTAAAATAAATTTTTATCAAGTTGCATAACATAATTTCGTTGTTTTATTGTATCATTTATTTGCACTAGAAGGGATCAATTAAGCATTTTTGTTTTTCCAAAAAATGGCAATACGTTAATCAAAAAAATATATGAAGAATGTATTAAATTAAAAGAATTTTGAATTTGTATCAAATGGTAGATTAGTTTGCCTTTTTTTTTTATGTTTTTGTAAATTCATTCAAATGTGTTATTAAAATTAGTGGTAACAATCTTCTTCTCCAATTCTTTATTTTAAGGCTTTCCCTTCCTTTTTGGTTATGCTTCCTTAATCATACTCTATTATATTTTGAATATAGGATATTAATGTGGACGAGAACATGTCATCATCACTAGTTTATGTATAAGTCACGAGAGAAGTCATTTATATTAATAACTAAAGAATCATTCTCATCTACTATCTTATATGATGTTGAACATATAGTCTTTGTAAGCACAAGATACTAGGCTAAAAAATTTGATGTGTAAACTAAACTCTTTACCTAATGAGTTCATAGCATTAAAGGCTGAGTTAACCACATTCAATGATGAGTTAATGGCTCAAATGACTATATTTAAGGATGAGTTAAAGGCTATGTAAAGCTAGAGATAGGGGCAATATTGGTTAATGTTTTTAAGAATGTAGCAAAGGCATCTATGGATTCCCAGAAAAAAAGTCAATGAAGTAAATGGTAAATCAAACATATTTTGTAATCCTATAGTTCTAGATGATTATGATTTAGGAGAAAGGGGCCCAATTAGGTTGGAACATAAAAATAAAATGGTTAGATCCTTAAATGATGCTTCCCTACACGTAGCTCCATTTATAGAGTTAGATATTGTTTGTAATCACACTGGTCTTATGGGAGTTAATAGAAATGACGAAGGTGATCATAAAGGGTAATGGTCTTAATATGCCAAGTCAAAAGGACAATCAAGATGATAGGCAAAAGGAAAAAGGTGTTGGTGTGAAGTTATTGCAAGGAAAAGGCAAGAAAAGGAAGTAGAGCTTGTTGCAACCAAAAGTATTGCAAAAATGAAGGGTAAAGACAAAAAAATGACCATATACAATTACTTATTTCTCATGTACAATTGGATATTCATATTAGTTTGATATCTTATTATAGGGTTGAAGGATTATACCCCATAGTTCCAGTTCTAATATTATTATGATATAGTTTGATAAAAAGATTACCACCTCAAAGTGGTTGAACCTTTAGTCCTCCAAAGAGTTAAAAAAAGGAAAAGTAGTTTCTTTTCCTTTTATTGGTCCATAAGACAAAGGAACTGAAAAGCCAAGCAAACCACTAAAGTTTGACAATGATATTATTTTCATTATTGCTTCAAAGTCTCCTATAGGGAATCTTGGTGGGTTTGTGGGAGACCAAAATCTAAAGAGGTGGTCAAAGTTGCAGATGCTAGTTTTTTGTACATGTTCCCTTTTTTTTTTTCATAATTTGATGAAATGTATTTATGGAAAATGTAAACTTATAATTTTTGTTTGAAATCTTAATGATAGTTTTCTTTAAGTTGATTTGAAATTTGTTCTTTGTAGTTTGGTTTTAGTTTACTTGCTCCTTTTTTTTTTTTAATTTTGTTGTGTAATTTGTTGTGACATATATAAAAGAGTAGTGAAAATGCACTCAACATTATACTAGAGCCATAATTGGTTGAAGTTGTAAAGGAGATTTGTCAATAGGTTTATTTTGGCATCAATTTAAATGGATATGAGTATGTATACAAATTTTCTAATTTCTTTGATATTGAATGATTTTTTTTTTCTTACCGTCTTTTAAATTGACAAATATGTGAGTGCACTTCCTCGTAAAAGGAGCACTTTTGTCTTTATACAGCTGAGGAAAATAATCAAATCTATGATAGGTATATATTTATTGATACTTGCAAGTAAACTTGCAATTTAAAAGTAACAAAAGATTGATACATGGTCCTTTTACTTAAATGACATTTGTTTTAGATCTTAGATGTTGTTGCTAATGCCCTCATTATAGATGAGATTACATGGGATGATGAACATAAGAATTGATACTTAACCATGCATTTCATAGTCTGTGCCATATTTATGTTAGGATTAATTGATTTTATTACATTTATGTTATAAGATACATTTATGTTATAAGATATATTGCTTTAATAATATTTCCATGAACATCTATCTTATGTGTAGCAAATTCTGCTAAACGCAAGAGAGACTAGAGGGGTACACGATTACATAAAGAATTTTAAACAAGGAGAAATTTCATACATAAGAAGCATATCAACGGTTAAGCAGGTTATGTTTTGCTCATCCCTTTTCACTGCTTTCTTAGTTTCCTTTGATTTTGCATCCAATTTCATGACATGCATTATGAAATGACTAGATTTTGATTCCAATAAATGAGGATTCGATGCATTAATACTTGTATTTTGTGAAAGAATATTAAACAGTTATTTTAGATAGCCTATAAGGAAATTTAAAGGAAATAAGTAGATCCTAAGTGGTAATTATTAAATGGTTTATTATGTCATGACATATTTTGCAGAAAGTACTATTATAAGTGTCTTTCTTTTTTTTCTTCTTCTTTTTTTTTTTTTTGGCAAATATATGTATTCTAAGTATTGTATAATGGTTCCAACTTTTAGTTAATTTGAAATCTTGACTTTGAATATCCCTTAATAGACGAATAAATGTGTATTTAATTTAAGTTACCTTATTGTTACCTAGTTAGTCTTTCAAAATTATTAGTCACTTAGTTTATTGTTATGATTGTAGTCATGATTATGGTTTACATGTAATGGGATACATATGATTTGGCATTTTTAACAATTAGGACTTGATAAGGAGAATATCATTCTCATGTCTTTAATTTTTTGATGCTTTAACATGATTATTTTGAATGGATACATTAGTTAAATGACTATATTCTCATGTAGATTGACTTAAATTATATTGAAACTAAAAGAAAAGAGATAATAAAATGACTAGTTATGCACCAAGCAAATAAATGTCGTGATTTTGTCATCAATAACATTATTTCTTTTAACACAAGTTGTAAATATGAAGGAAGATTGAAAGCACTCAAATCAAAAGGTGGAGTGGCAGGCCAATTGTTGGGACTTCCACTATAATGGGGCCAAATTTTTTCATCTAACATCCTCCATCCAGCCATAAAAATGAGCTCTAGCTTTGTTAACGTTGCATTCATTAATGCCCTTTGAAGGTACCTATTATTGTCACGTATCTCATAATCTAGGTAGTCAATTATCAAGTAGGCATGATGGTTTATGAACTAACAATTAGAACCTTAATTTTTGCCAAGCTTTATTTTGACTACTCTCAATTAAAACATAACTAGAAAGCATAGAAGGCATTTGTTTAGTGGGATTGGATTTTGCACCACCAATGTTTTGCATTTTTTCTGCTAATGTTAATAAATAGACGTATGCATATACAAATTAAAGGATGCCATTTTTGTGAACAAGGCAAATTCTTTTCCACAAAAGTCTTAGGATTTATGTAGTCTTTAGTCAAAAAAATAATATACAGAAACTTATTATATGACACCATCACCCTTCATTTAAGTGCCACCCAATGTGTACTATGGGTTTAGTTAGTTTTTCATAAAGAAATTTCACATATATTGGATGCTCTCTTTACTCTTTTTGTATGAAGTTCAACTCTAATTTTGAACCATAGAGAAAATATGTGAACATCAAAGAAAACTATAGTGCTATTTAGTTGCTAGGATTGTAATGGTGTTTGTTTGTTAATAACTCTTTCAAAACAAAAATACTTTTAATAAAGTTAAATGAGGTTGATGGGAATTAGGCATTTATTTCCTAAATAAAAAAATGCCTTTTTCTTTTAAACATATAAATATTTATGCAAATAATAATTCAAACCACACATTATTTACTGATTAGTACTTTTCACGAAACATTGATTAGTATACATGTTGTGAATGATTATGACGCTTTTTATATGCATTTGACATTGTACAAAAAATTAAGCAATTGTTTGCTAAAATTGATAAATGGTGGACATCTATCTCTTAGAATCAGTTTCACTTAAGAAAGATGGTGTGATTGTGAGCTTCATCATAATTGTTATTGAATTTCAATTACATAATCTACTATCCTTCGTTTATCCCATTTAAATTGCTTTTATCCTTGGTGAAATTGATTCATGTACTTCTAAAATCCTTAAGCACTAGAATAATTGTAAGTGCACTAGTTGGTTCTTGCATCATTTCTGATAAATGATTTAGCATCTTTATTTGTAATTTATAATTAAGTGCTCATATGAATTCAATGGAAGAGATAAATTTGATTAAAACAACATAAATTTCCAATTAATATAAAAGATAAAGATAACAAATGGATCAAAGGGTCATTAATTGTGGCTAATAATATTACTCCTAGATAACAGCAATTGTCTTGTCATGCCTAAGATGGCTTATAATATTGCCTCTATATAGATCACGAACAATTTTCTCTTTTAATGAAAATTGAGGAATACAAAGCTGATTTTTATGCATTAAATAGCTATCATTGATATGGAAATCATTTGTAGGCTACCTCTAAGTATACTTCTCTCAAATTGTTTTAAAGTCTTCATTATGATCATACAATTCATAAAGAGATTCAAACCTTATTATCATATTACTTAATATGATTAACAGTGATACTCTTCTGATTAATGTATCAACAATCTTATTTTATTAACCTATCTTGTGAAATAGCTTGAAAGGGAACTTTGTAGGAGAATGGCCCACCTTGTATGTATATCATTCCTAATTTTCTTTTGACTATGGATATACTTTAAAGCCTAGTGATCTAAGTATAAGATGAACTTTTTTCCTATTAAATAATGCTCCTAATACTTAAGAGCTTTTACAATTGAATAAAATTTCTTGTCATATATGGATTATTTCTATTGAGTTTGTCTAAGTTTTCATTGAATATGTGACTAGCCTTTTTTCTTAAGAAAGAACAATGTTGATTCCAACTTTGCTAGCATCATATTTAACTTCAAATGTCTTATCAAAGTTAGGTAGGGCTACGACTAGAGTAGTACATAATTTCTCCTTGATGAGAGCAAAAGATTATTGTTCCTTATCTCTCCACTAAAACTTGGCTTTCTTAAGACACTTAGTAATAAATGCTATAATGGTACTGAAATTGTGGATGAACATTCAATATAAGGTTGCTAGGTTATGGAAACTCTACACACTATTTATTGTTTTAGGTGTAGGCAAATCTTAAATTGCTTACACTTTGTTTTTATTAGCCTGAATACCATTATAACTAACTATGTACCCTTAAAAAAGTAGCTTGTCAGTCATGAAATTTCACTTCCTTAACTTTATATACAACTTGTTTTCTTCCAACATGACTAACACCTTTCTTAAGTGTAAAACTTAATCCTCTATTAATCAATTATAAATAAAAATATTATCAAGTATATGACCATAAACTTGCTAATGAAGGGATTTAGTATGTGGTTCATTAATCTTATAAAGGTATTGGGATCATTAAAGAGATCGAATGACGTCATTAGCTACTCATAAAGACCATTTTAAGTTTTAAATACAATTTTTCACTCGTCTTCAAGTCTGATCTAGATTTAATGATAGCCACTTCTAAGATCAATCTTCAAAAATACCTTAAATCCATTTAATTGGTCTAATATGTCATCCAACCTATGGATTGGAAACTTTGTACCCAATAGTGATCTTATTAATTGCATAACTATCAATACACATCTGCCAACTGCCATTTTTCTTAGAGTTAGTAAGGTTGGTATTACACATGGGCTTAAACTCTCTCTAATATGCCCCTTTCATAACAACTCCTTTACCTTCTCTTTTAGGATCTCACTCTTTTTAAAACTTATCTAGTAATATGCCAAGTTAGGAAGCCTAGCTCTAAGAACTCAATCAGTCTACCACTAGATGTTATGTATCAGTGGCAACACATGTGGTAACTCTTTTGGCACAATCTCACTAAATTCCTTTAACAAGGGCTTGATTGTTTTTGGAATCTGTCTCTAGGTTACTAGTTATTTCACCTTTCTCCATTAGCATATAAAGCTTTTTTAATTCTTTAATGGTAGCCATAATCTCTTAATCTAAGTGGGTAATTATTAGAAAAGTCCTCCCCTTTGCTTGAAAAGTATTGGTTCGAGACTCTTTTTTTATAAGCAGTAACGTATATTTTACCTATCCTTCTCAAGCTTGTGGACATTCTTTTAGCCTAAGTGTTGAGCATTAATGTCAAATTACTAGGGTTGCTTAAACAATAGGTGGTAAGCATCCATGTCTACAATATCATAGTAAATCTCATTTATGTACTAGCCAATTGAGAAAGGAACCTCACATAATTTCATTAATCAAATTTCTCTAACTATTTTGATCCACTTAATGGTGTATGGATTAAGGTGCTTTTTTGCTAGTATTTTTATCCCAATAATATTTTCTTAGCTACCATTATTAATAATTAACTCAAATAATTTATTGTTAATTATGCACTTAATATGAAATAGCTTGTTTCATTAAGTCTTATCATTTTACTTAGGAGTTAGAATTAACTTTCTCATCAAATATACAAATTTGTCATCCTCATACTGGGCAATAATAAACTTCATCACCTTCAATTCTTACAACTTCTTCTTACTCCACTATGTTTACTATCTTCTGACATGGGTAATTACTAGAGTAATAGCCTACCTCATTGCACTTATAGCACTTGCTAAGTATAATTTTTTTATATGGATTAACATTTTGAATTATAACTTTTTCAATAAGTGGCTATTTGCCAATGATTTTGTTAGCTATTGCCTTTTTTGGTTGGCCTAAGACCTTCTATTTTTCTTTTTCTGCAATGAATTTATTAGAATCAACATAGAACTTATGAGAAGATTCAACCATGTTCTTTTCTTGTAACATTATCTCAACTTTCCATGCCATATTCTTAACCTCATATATATTTCACATTTAAATTTCAATTTTATCTTGAATAGTTGGCTTCATTCCATTAAAATATCTTAAGACTTGTTGGCTTTTTGATTCCATAATGTTGTTAAGTTCAAATAATCTAAAAAATTCTATTGAGTGCTTATAAATAGACTAGTTGCCTTAGTTGTAACACTGATATTTCTAGAAAGGGATCTATTTATAATTTGAAGGAAGAAACGCTTCCCTAAAAATTTGTTTCATTTTATACCAATATTTAACCAAAGCTTTTCCTTCTTTATTCCTTTAGTTTTTTGTTCATTCCCACTAAGTGGAGGCTCTTTCTTTTAACCAATAAGTAGTTAATTTAACTTTTTGTTGCTTAGGTATTTCCTTGTAATCAAAGAACCTTTTTATTCGACTAACTAATTTGTAAGACTTTCAATATTTAATTTACCATTAAAGATAGAGATATTTAATTATAGTTAAAGTCCATCTCGTCTCCTAAGATTTTAGGGTTGTTGTTGTTCATACTTGGTATGATTTAGGCACTCATAAAAACCATAATTTTCATCATCATAATCTATCTCATAAGCTTAAGACATATATAAACTTGTTTCCTTGTTAGAATTCATCGTATAAGTTTAATGCCTCTACATATTCATAGGGATTGGTTAAGTAAGATGTTGATTATGAGCAAAATCTTGAGTCTAATTCCTTTCATCTCTTCAATTCTTATAGGCATGTCTCACCTAGAAAGCTTTAAGTCAATTGTTAATGACTTCCAATCCATGTTCCAATTAATCAAATCTCTAACCAAGGTTTTGTAGTGCCACTTTTTAGTAATGGATGGTTGATCGAATGACATATATCCCCTGATCTTTGTTAGTAGGATGGTTGTTACTCCCTCTATCTCGCACTGTCATTAAAATAAGTGAGACTTACTTTAATACCACTTGATGCAGCGTTTAGCGAAAACAAGGTTACTATTTGATTAAGCCTAAGAAAGAATATTTCTCAAAGAGAAAGATAAAGATAAAGTCAATGTTTTTATTGAAAGTATTTATTCACTAGGATGATTTTGCCCTTAGGATTATATGCTTATTTATAATTAAAACCATTTAACTAATTGGAAAAATATTATAACTTAAATAGGAAAACATTTTAATAACTAATTAAAATTTTTTAATTGAATAAGGAATACTTAAAAATAGACAATAAAAGTTTCTAGATAGTTAACATAATTCATGAATAGTATAATTATACTTAAGAACCAAGTCTTCTAGAATTTTTCTTTATTTGTTCTACATCATTTAATTAAGGATAATAATGGTGCATGCTTTGTTTTCTTAGGACTAAGAGGTGTTGCACTTGAATAAATACTTTACTTTAAGTTTCTTGCTTTAAACAACCAATTTGAGTACAAAGCTTTCATCACAAGTATGAACATAGCTTGTGCCTTGAGGATTACAAAGTTCAAAATGGGAAAGAACATTATTTAACCCTTGATATTTACATGCCTTTTAAATTATATCCACAATGAATTTATTTTTTAAAATTAACCCTTCACAAAAAAATTGTCAATAATTTTTGTCCTTTTGCATTAGTTTGCCATTAAGCTACATCAATATTTCTTAATGACATGACAATTTTAAAAAATCAAAATTAAAAAAACTCACAAACATTGTAAAAAATTCAAAATATATTTTTAAAACACTTGCATATTAAAAAAAATCAATTTTTTTAAATTTTGAAAAATAAAAATAAAATCTAGAAAATTAAAAACTAATCTAAAAGCATTTTTCAAAAAAAAAAAGAAATATTTATAAAAATTGAAAATTAAAAAATTTCAAAAATCCTAAAATTTAGAAATTGAAAAATTTTAAAAAAGAAAAATAAAGAGAGAAAATAGAGCAAGAGTGAGCAATAAGAGAAATAAAGAAATAAAGAGAGAAATTTTTGAGTTTTTCTTAAAATTTTTGAATTTTTGAATTTATAAATTTTTTACTATTTTGTTAATTTTTCAATATTTTAGAATTATTTAAAAATTTTATGATTTCCTTTTTTAAATTGTAATTATGACATAACATCTAAGTCAATACCAAATACCTAACACGGTAATTTAAATGATATATTTAATGGCAAACTAACAACAAAGAAACAAAACTATGGACAACATGAATGTGAATGGTCTATTTTTAAAAACAAAAACATTGTGGACATAATTAAAAAATCATGTAAACATTAATGGCAAATGATATTTCTAATCACTCTAAATTTAAAGGCACTCTCAACTTATTATGGGGCAAGTGAAAGTTGAATTTTAGACATAAGAGAGTCTATGGTAAAGTATCGACACAAGGTTTAAGGCATATTGACATCTCTTAAAGATAATAAGGTCAATCCCATTAGAGTGGGTCCTTCAAATAGATAATTTTAAGATGAATGCTTTATCACAATTCCAAAAAGTCTAGTAATTAAAATTATATGTGTTGTATTTATTGACAAATTAGAAAAGTCTAATTAGGAAGATAAGATAGAAATAGTAATATAGATTGACCAAAATTTCTCTTGGATGGACTCTCTAGTGAAATACCTATAGATAAAAGAGCTTTTTAAGGATATATTGGAGAGGAAAGGAGTGTAGTATAAGGCAATGAAGTATGTCGTTTAGGAGAACAAATTGTACATGTAGTTTTTTAGTCTCTCGTTATTAAAATGTTTGATGCTAAAGGAAGTAAACTATATATTATGGGAGATCCACAAGGACATTTGCAGAAGCCATGTGGGCAATTTCACTTAGCAATAACAGCTTAAAAGCATTTATACTATTAGCTAACCATGAACAATAATATAACAAAATTCGTATGCAATTTTGACATATGCCAACAATTCAATAATATGTCATAGCTTTCAGCCATATAACTTACCCCAATACCATTTCCATGAGCATTCATCTAATGAAAGCTAAACCTAATTGACTTGTTCCACCAAGCCTTAGGGGAAGGATGTATGACATCATGACTGTGGACTATTTTATAAAATGGGTAATAATAGAAGCGCAGGTGTTCATCATCAAGAAGTATATTGAGAACTTAGTAGGGAGGTTTATTGTTTGTCATTTTATGATCCTTCAAGCTATTATTACAAACAATAACAAACATTATTACAATGCTAAATTCTAAAACTTTTATGCTAAATTATAAATCAAACTAAAGTTTGTGGTTATCAAGCACTCTTAAACCAACTTTTAGGTAGTGGTTATGAACAAGAGTAACACTAAGGGCTTTAAGATGTCCTTAGAAGAAAAGGAAGGTTTATGGAAAAGTGGGCAACTTAAAGTACTTTAGGCCTATTAAACCACCATAAGGTATTTAATGAGTGAAACCCATTTTGTACTCATATTTGGAAATAAGAAAATGGTCCCAACGAAAGTGGGAGAGCCAAGCTATAAGCGATAGTACTTTTATTAGGAGACTAACAAGTAAGAGCTCCAACATAAGCTAGACTCCTTACAAGAAATACACAAAGAAGCTTTTAGCTGAACAAT
The DNA here is from genome assembly GCA_023213295.1 of Bruguiera hainesii. Classification (NCBI taxonomy): domain Eukaryota; kingdom Viridiplantae; phylum Streptophyta; class Magnoliopsida; order Malpighiales; family Rhizophoraceae; genus Bruguiera; species Bruguiera hainesii. The sequence continues at coordinate 7,459,826 of JAHOYR010000012.1, forward strand.
TACCTATCAAAGGAAAATGGGTAAGTGTTATAGTAAGAGTAAAGGAACAACTCTTTTCTAAAGGAGATTATGTGTTGAGATAGTGGAAAACCAACAAAAGTGATGACAAGCCTAGTTATCCACTAGAAAAGACCTTAACATGTCATTAAATAGATAATTTAGGATACTATATGTTTAAACAACTTAATGGGACTTTTATCTTATGTTTTTGCAATCCTACTAGACTTTGAATTTATTTTCAATAATGTATTTCTAATAATTTTGTAAAATTACTTACCATGTGTATATCTTCACATTTATTACATACATGCATTTTCATCAATCAATGGAATGTCTTTCCTACCATCTTTACATTTATCTCCCTTACATTGTGAAATAGGCAAAGACTCTACAACAAGCTTGTTATGGGCAAGGTCATGATTTAAAGTTTGCCTCTAAAGATAGGTGAAGGCTTTACAACTAACTTGCTACAGGTAAGCTTACTATTTAAAGTTAACCCCCAATATAAGTGACAACATTTTAGATGACTTGTTATGAGTAAGTTTGCCAATTAGAATCCATTGTAAACCTATCATTGAGGGAAAGCACAAATGTAAAGTTATGTAAAATAAAAGTAATAACATCTAAAGTGCTTTTAAAATAAAAAAAAGTGAGCAAAAAGAAAAATGAAAAGTGAAATATAAAAAAAGTTTTGTATTTCTATTTCATGACCTTAAATAGATACAAAGTTAGAAATATAATTGCATAAAAAGGTTGTGTATAAGATAACATAAAAAAAAAAAAGGTTATGTTTGTTTGGCTTAAGTCCTTTTATAAGTACACTAAGGTACATGAGCAATTTTGTAATATGAACCATTGCTAAGGAGACAACTTTTGTTAAAACCAACATACTTTTAATTTATCCAAGCCTATTGTGAACACCTTGGGACAATTAGCTAAAAGGACTAAGTCTTTAAAGTAACCAGATTGTTACACAATCATTAGATTATACCCTTTTTTAGGATATTAGTGTATGTGATTGTGAAAAAAGGTAAACCTCATTGGCACACCTTTAACCAAAGGTAGATGTACTTGTATATGTCTTTAAGAGTAAAAGGCACTATTAGAATGCCTTATAAGAAGGAAAGCATTATTCATAAAAAAGAAAGTAGGGGAGTAGGTGGTACACCAACTATTGGGACTCTAAGAAAAGGCAATTTTCATTTTTGAAATTGTAGATTTAAATGTTTACACTACTCTAACATCATATACTTGACAAAACCCTAATAAGGATTTTCTAATTACCCCTTGCATAAGTCTATTCTTTTTTTGAATCTTTGGCTTTATGATTAACTTCTATCTTAGTAGCAATTATCTTAACTTTTGTAAAAGCATTCTATTTAGAGAACAAAGCCACTCTTTGGTCTTCACTTAAGACTCCAAAGGGGTAAATTTGGCATATTCTTATATAAGCTCAATTTGGACATATTGATTTAAACCATTAATTTTCACTCCTTTTCCAACTTTTTATGTAGTGGGTTAAAGTTTATCTTCTACTCCTTCAAACAAGCAAGTTAATCTTAACTTGTCCCATTTAATACATTTTAAACACCTTTTACTTCACTTATTCCCAGTGGCATTTGAATTGGTCAAATGCAATCTTGATCGCTATATTTCTTGACAGTTACTTTGTTCTCCCTAAAAAACTCCTCCATAAAGAATTGGATGTTTCCATAAACAACTTCATAAATGGAAGGGTTATCATGTCAAGTAGGCTAAGAAATAAATTAGTATCTCATTGATCGAGAGACAAGGATGGACTTTATTCGAGGCCTTTTCTAGTAATGTTGCTCTATTAACTTAGAGCTCACATTAAGGGTAAGGTCATCCTTTACTATCGAAGGTAGGTTAAAGATGTTCTCCAAGTGGAATCATTCCTTTAAAAACTTGCCTTAATAAAAGTCACAAACACTAACATATTATTAGCCATGGAAATCATACCAAAAAGAACCTTTAAAAGTTATGACATCACTTTGGTAGTGCTAGTAGTATTAAGGGTTTGTATGCTAGGTGAAGAGGATGTAAACTGAATCTTTATTGCCTTTGCATCGGTAGGAATCATGAGTTATGCATGTTGAGGCTATAAAGACTTGATGGCCCCAACATTTATGGTGGAGACGACAAAGTTCAAAGTTCCTTAGTTCTTAGTGAATTGAGACTTTGTGATTGTATTGGTGAGCATGCTTACCTAAGACATTATCTTTTCAAATTCCATTCCTACACAAAAGGCAAATAAAGAGTCAATACAAACAACATACACCTAATAAGGAAGGAAACAACACAATCACCTAGCTTGTCTAAACCCTTCGAAGTTAAGCACAGTGCTATTTGCGTGGTTGAAGGCTCACCCTTTGATTCATTCGAGTCCAAAGAAATATCAACACTTATCCACTTTCACCTTAGGCACCCTTAGATAATCATATTTGGTAAAAAAGTAATTAGAGGTCAAGTTTTGACCAATCCTTTATCTAGATAAGGTCCTTTTATGGACCAATTCTCCTTTTGAATTCCATTAGGATGGTGCCTTAGTAATGTGTTCAAGTAAGAAACCTAACGCACTATGTCCATTATGAACAAATTAAGCAAAGGCAACTTTGCTAACCTAGCAAAATGCTTTAAGCTTTAAACTTGGTAGAAAAAAGGCTAAATTTGTGAATTTAAAGAGAAAGAACTTATGGAGAAATCTATAAAGGGAGATAACTAGACCTTTAATGCATCCACATCCTAACTAAAACTTACGTAAGGCTCAAATTTGTATATGTCTATCTTAAGAGGTGTTCGTGGTAAGATATAAGCATAACAATGCAGCAAAATTGACCTAATCATTTTTAAATTGTCTTGTTCACTTAAGTGAGTAAAGCTAGTAAGTTATCATAGCTGCTTGATGTCAATTAGACAAAGGCAAGATCATAGCACATCAACAAATCTTAAAGGGTTTAATATGAAGGGAGCCTCAACCTAGCTGTAAACTACTTGTAAAACAAGGCCACGTGCCCAAACGGAGGAGAACATACCATTTCATAGCGAAGAAATGCTAACAAATTGTACCTTATAAGATATGGTGATCCTTAAGAAACTTGGTATCTAAATGATGTTGTTTAATGTAAGAGATATGGGCATTGCTATTACAATTTCTATAAGTTCAAGGGGCTTGATGAGTAGATTCTTTTATATCCTTAAGATGAATGGACATGAAAGATTAAGGGATGTAAGGATAAAACTCTTATGGCTGGGTCTTGTAAAATCATGCCCAACTTAAGGAATGCTTATTTACACAAAGATACAACCATAACCCTGGCCACAACTATGACTAGGTTAAGGAAAAGACAAGATTGTTTGATTGCCATAATCCTGTATGGTGTATTAGCAGTGTAAATTTGAAGAGACAAAAATGCCTCCTCTTATACCTTCTGCTTAAGATTCTACCACAAACTTTAAAAAGAATTTAACAAGTTAAGAGAAAAGCGTTTAGTAGCTTTTGGTGCTAAAGAAATTAGAGTGGCAACAAACTCCTTACAAAACCCTTAAGGGAATTTTATAAGATGAGATCAATTATAATGTGCCATGTAGCACTATCATGTTAGCTAATTTCAAATGTGCACATTTCCCTCTCCTAGAGTAGGTATGATTATTTAAGAGCAATTACGTCCCATCATGTCTATAGTGACTGCACATCTTTTAAAAAAACTTAAACAACATAAAGGATAAGACATACTCCAAAAGTTTATTAGGTTAGGTTGCAAGTTAATGCAACTTAAATATGGTGACTTAAAAGGTCTATATATCCATAGTGGAAAGGAATTCTTAAGAGTTGGTTCATAAGAATTAGCTTATGAGATCTAATCCATAAGACTTTGTTCACAATAGTTAGCTCACGACATTTGGTTTGCAAGACATAGCTCACAAGAACTAGCCTATAATGATCAATACAAGCTTTCAAAGTTTAACTCATGATTAGTAAATCACATCAACTTCCATTGGGCATCATCAATATGTGTTTAATGATTGTAAGGGATCCTAATTATAAAAGGAAGATAGGCATTATAAATTACAAATACAAAAAGTTTTATTAAATTCCATTAGAATGATAATACATTATTTATAAACAAAGGAAAAATTGCAATGCTTTATAATCTACGTAAAAATGCCTATCACCCCTATAAGTGGAAATTTAGAAATTCATATCCAAATTGAGGAAGGCCTCATTAACTTTTGCCTTAAACTAGTTGTAACCCTCACTTTAGCTTTATTAAAGAACTACTAACATGAGCTTCATTAGTTATGCCTACATCTCCTCTAATGCTTTAGCCTTAGCCTTAGCCTTGTTTGCCATGACAACTTGTTCCAATGATTGTAAGCAAACTAGCTTCTGCTCTCCTATACCTTCAGATTTAATGGCAGCAAGAATAATACCTTTACAAGAAACCATCTAGTCTACCAAGGATAAGGTCAATAATTAACTTGGCATTCTCCTTTCAATGAGCTTTTAGCTTGTTAGAGGAAGAACTTGAGCTAGTAGTGTTAGTAACCCTTAGGATAGTGGCACCCTTAATCTTTTTCAACTTATAATTTTAGATCTAGAGTGCATCATGCTCATGCATATGCATTAGTAAATCCAAGTTAGTAACAACATCTTACCTTTCCTTCAATCACTTGAGTTACCAATGAGCATTTTGAAGTTCTTGCAACTTTGATTTCAATTTCTCACCCAATTTAGAGTTCTTTTCTTTAGCTTGAAAGCCTTTTTTGTGACTTATCTAGCTCATCATAAGTTTTTTTTATGCTTCTCTTAGAATGGCAAAGCCTACTTAAGCTAATTATTGAGCTTAGCAATTATACTTTAAAATTTGTTATTTTTTTGGGCTAGTGTGGTATCTCAACTAGTGAGGTCCTACCAATCCTAATTTGAACCTCTATTCACCTTGTCTATGTTGTACACTAAATTGATAAGATGCATGTTTATTTAAATAGTATTATTTAACAACATGACTAACGAAAGACTTTGGAATTAGGTTTAAAGGTAAGGAAGGTAAAGTATACTAGCCGAAGTTAACACTAAGTTAGCATCCAATTAGGCATTCCCCACAACATAGAGGCAAAGGCCACTAATTAAAATATCAATGGATAATTCCCTTATGAAGCAATCACATAAAAAGGAGCAATGGAACTAGCATCCTCCAAAATAAGACCTAAAGCATGAGAGTTGTCTTAAGAATGCTTCCCCTATCCCTTGTAATAACATTTAAGTTGAACACTTAAGGATAACTACCAATAAACTCTTTAGCTTAGGGGTTAAGATTGTCAATAATCATAATCCTTTAAAATCTCATCAATGTTTAAGTAAGAGACTTTATAATATCATATACTATCTTATATATTTCCCAAATTGTGACTACTTTACACATAAGGAGCTTGGCCTTCTTTACTCTTAAAGAGGGCAAAAATTTATCACGATACTCCTCAAATTGCTATGAAGGTTTAGAATGGCTAGATTCATTATTAAGGAAGATGTCATTATGTAGATCCTCCAACATCATGATGACTAGCTCATTTGTAGAAATATGGTATCTAGGCATCTTTTAATTGTTGTCAATAGTCAAGAATTCTCCTTCCTCCCTTTTATTGTTGTCTTCCTCTTCTCCTTCTTGCTTTTCTTTTTATTCTCTCCCTTTTAGCTTCCCTCTTTCTTCCTCTTCTCAACATCAATCTCCTAAATATTTGAAAGTCTCTCACCTTAAATCTCACTTAGTCTTATTCCTAATAGTCTCCTAGTAATGTTTCTTTTAAGTATTGTTTCAACTTCCTCACTAAAATGTAAGTTTTGAGCTTGTTATCATTAAGCATAAATAGACTAGAAGATGAATTCGTAAGCAACCACTCATATAAGTAGTCTATTTGGGAGATTTAGTTAAATGTACATAAAACCTACCTTATATTCCATAATCCTGTTTAAGAACCCCTTTTAAAACCACTCCCAGCCAACTAGACTTTCATAATAGTGGTGTATGCAAATTCTTGCACACTATTCTTTTTGGTTATGGTAACTTTAGTAACATAAGGCAACATGGCACTTGTTAACTTGAGCTGAGCACTTTAAATAACACAATAGTATTCATTAAGTGCCTCAAAACATTTGGCATGATTTGTCTAAGCACCAACCTTTGGTGCCACAAAATTCCTTAGTTTGGTTTAGGAAAAGCAAATGAACACCTACCATAAAAGCCTCATTGAAAAAGGTCAAATATCAAGGATATAGTTGAATAAACACTTTGTACATGTTGAGAGAATGATCTTGTACCCATAAGGCATGGTCAACTCTAACTCTTTATAGTAGTTGTAAATAATTTATGACACATACTTTTTGGCATCACACTCTTATCTCTTACAAGAAAAGACAAGAGGGTGTGTAATCACTTGCTTCATTCTAGCCAGATAATAGAAAGTTGAGATAAAGGTTGTTAACAAGAAAGCAATAAAATTACCTAAGGAAATAATGTAGTAGCAACTTTATATTAAAAATAGCAAAGTAAGGAAAATTCAAATTTTATTGACTTTAAAGGTAAAAGGAATCGAATTTCTTAGGATGCATATAGAATAAATGTGATAGTTAGTGGTGATAAAACTATTGATATTTTTTAAAAATTTAACATGTATCATAACATAAAGATTGTGGACTTCTCCTTTTAAAAGGAGGTAAATGATAAAGACTAGATCTAGTATGTCTTAGGCCTCATTTGAGCCTAAGGCTTATTCCTAGTTTATCACCATGCACTATTAACTCAGAGGCAATCCTTTAATAATCTCAAAATTTAAGGTCAAGAACCCAACTCTCCCTTATCTTAGGCCTTACCATGACAACCTAAGCCTCTTTACAACTCTCAATACATCCATTAAGGTAACTTAGTACATTTTTAATCTAATCATCTATCATGTTAATATTTAAAATCCACTCACCATGACCTTTTAGAGCCTATGTAAGACCCCTTAGATTGAAGCTTGAGGTAAGTAATTCTTTCATTACCTTTACTCTTACTTTTTCTCTCTTTGGATTCCATATTGACTTGAGCATTGAAGTTTTAAAGCTAAAAGGCATATCTAGCCCTAGTTTGTTACTATTTTGCAAGCTTTTAATATAGATCCTTAGCCTCTTATAGCTTCTAATTAAAGGCTCATTTTATTATATTTAATGATTAATGCACTAAATATTCTTTTTCATAATAAAAACATTGGCTCTAAGGTAAGACAAACTAAATAAATTAAGCTAATTTTACACTACAATTAATTTCATCCTAATTAGACACAACAAGCGAAAGAAAAGAAGTCAACATCATTTTACAATTTAGTTGTAAATGAATTAAGGCAAAAAGGGGATTGAGAATGTTTTATGTAATTATAGGGTTGGGCTAAAGTGTGAGAGGAGAGCCAATCCCTAATGTGTGTTTTTTTTTTTTTAATTTTAATTTTCCTATAAGGGGTATAGGGGCTACTAATGTGAAAGGTAAAGATTTACTTTTGTTTTGTTGTAGTTGTTTTTTTTTATGAAGGCCACAAACTTTGTGACAATACAATTGTTATAATGGGATAACTTTTTTCTAAAGTATAATCTTAACTATATCTAGTTGTAGCACTCACTAATGAAATGAATGTTGAAAAAATAAAGGGGTCTTAAACAAAAAAGATGAATTCAGACTTCATAATTGATGTTAGTGTTCTTTTATACTCTCATTAAAAAAATTTCTTTAAGATTGAGATAAAGCAATTTTATATTGACTAAGAGAGTATATCAATCTTTGTATTTCTTTAATAATGAATTGATAATATATATAGCTTAAGCATGTTCCTTGTCTCTCTTTATTATATATCCATTTATAAGCAATTGTATGCCTCTCCAATAACTCAAGCTTTTACAAAGTATTGTATGACAAAATTAAACTTTAATTTTATGTAAGACTTTATCACAATATTATCCAAAATTCAATAAACCCTTTTATAAGAGAATTATTTTTGTTAAAACATGATGTTGGACCTTGAAGTCCATATGCAATAAACTTAAAAGATTAGCCCAAGATTTCTTAAAATAAGGAAATGAGTCAAATAAGGAAATTAGATCTAGTTAAAAAAAGATATATGATTGAGAATCAAGGATCAACACAAGATCTCTTATAACCAAAATCTATATAATTTATCCTATGTGGGAAAACATGTTATGGAAACAAGCAAGAGAAAGCAAAGGGCTTATTTTCTAATGTTTTTAATTTTTTATTGTTCAATGTTCTTATTTTGTTGTTTACTATCAATTTGGTGTTGTTCGCTATCTAATTTTGTTGCTTTTATCATTAACAACTATTTTGTTATTTTTACAAGAAAAAATATAAAATATATTAATAATAATTGCACATATGACATCATATTTTGAAATGAAATGAAAATAAAAAAATTGTACATTAATATAAAAGGTTTATAGTTTTTGTAAGTCATAATAGTAACAACTTCAACATGAATATTAATACCAATTATTATATTACTATCATAAGACTTGTATAATTTCATCTCAAACTTAACTCATTTAAAGTAGTTGATACCGAGTAATATTAATCATCTCATGAGCCTCTAAAGTATTATTTCCATCATTTTGCTCAACATCAAAATTCTCATTAGCATATTATAAAAAAAAAAGAAATCTAATTATTTTTACATTCTGACAAAATTATGAAGTGCACAACAAGAAAGAACAATATATTTTTACTTTTTAAAATTATATGATGTCATATGGGAAACAATCAAAAATTTTAATTTTAATGCCCTAAAACATCTTTCAATCACATATTGTAACAAGAAATGCATATAGTTAAGTAATTCCTTTTGCCCTTAAGTCTTTATCCCTAATTGTAATTAGACAAGTGATAATGTTCTCCGTGATAAAGGGTAAGAAGTTAAGAAATTAAAATAAAAAGAAATTGAATAAAAATGTGATTTCCTCAAAACTATCTATATCACAACAACAATGAATCTACAACTCAAATATTAAATGACAAATAAGCAAAATCAAGTAATCTCATAGTATTTGTCCCAAAATTCAAAACTATGAAATTCATATGAAAAAAGATAAAAATCTATATTATTACAATGTTTAATGCACAAATGTAGTAAAAGAAAAAAAGGAAATTATCAAATTTAATTGAACTACTATTTGTCTCATTAGAATCTTGACTTCCGAGGGAAGGCAGTAGGGTGTTAAAATGTAAATAAAGAAATGAAGACAAAGAGAGACCCTAAAATAATAGACTGAGTGACAAAATTGGATAAGACAAAAAGCAAGAGAGAATAAGTTAAATTTGGTGAAGTGGTATAACTGGAGCTTTTAATTTGGTGTTATGGAAATAAAAGGTTAAGGGACACAAATGGAAAATAGGAAAGTGAGAGAAATGGGTACCTAATCTTGCTTTTATGTTTGCACATATGGATCTTTGACTTTTTTGTAAACACCATAGTGAAAAATGTAAATAAATCATTTTTTACACCTATTGTTAAGAATATGAAGTGTTTATGATTTTTAAAGAAAAAATAAAAATTAGATAATAAGAGCCAAAATGTGATTTATATTTTTTTATTAGAAAAACTAAATTGGAAACCTAAAAGTCATTTTTTTCCTTTTTTTTTTCCTTCTAAAAAAAAGAAGAATTTGAGATAAGTATTTTTCTTTTTTTCCTTTATAAGAAAAATAGTTTAAATTTGAAATAAAATTTTCTTGTTTTTTTTGTTTAGGAAAACAAAAAAGAAAATTTGTGAATATCCCCTTTTTCCTTTTTTTAAAAAAAAAATAGTGAATTTAAGAAACATTTTTTTTTTCTCATTTTAAAAAAGTAAAGAATGAATTTAATGCACATTTTTTTTTCTTTTTGACTCCTTTAATTTGTGAACTGAGAAAAATTTGTCACATAAATAAAAATGATGACGTGTCTAAAGGAAAATAAAATTAGTTTTGAGTTTCTTTCATATACTAAGATAAAGCCTTTACATTACCTTGGTTTTAGATGTATATAATAAGAATTGAATAATGTATAATATATGTTAGATCATAATTAAATAAATTGAGTTTCTAGTCAATAATATATAATAACAAATTTTATTGGCATTTAAGGTCCTTAGTATTATGAAAAACTTTAACTTTATAAGGAAATACCTCGATCACTACAAATAGACCATTCCATCTCAATCTTAGCTTATCTGGAAAAAGTTGCATTCTAGAATTTTTTTTTTTTTTTTTTTAAAAGGAACCTTATTGCCATCTTGAAATTTTTTTCCTTATAAATTTTAGTGCTTTCTTAAGGCTTTATTCCTTAACTTTGCCAACTCATTCATTTGTAATCTTTCTTGCTCACTTACAACTCATAAAACAAAATTAAGAAATTCCATAGCCCATTATGCCATAGGTTTTAATTCAATAGGAAGATGATAAGTCTTACCATAAACCAATTGATAAGGAGACATATGAATAAGAGTTTTGCAAGTTATCTTATAACACCAAAGTGCATTATCCAACTTAAGTTACTAATCATTCCTTGACAAAGCTAATAATGTTTTTCCAAAATTCTCTCTAAGTCCCCATTAGACACTCATTTGTTTAGGAATGAAGAGTAACACTCTCATGGGTAACACCATACTTCACCAATAGATTTTTAGATTACGTGTTACACAAGTGTTTTCTTCCATCACTATTGATAGCTCTAGGTGTGACAAACCTAGTAAAAATAATTTTCTTCAAAATCTTAACAACCACCATAGAATCATTAATAGGATATGCAATAGCCTCTACCCATTTATTCATATAATCCATAACATGAATACATTCATTATGAAAAGATTTAAGAAAAGGTCCTATGAAATCTATGCCTTAAACATCAAAGATATCACACACAAGAATATTGTTTAAAGACATCTCATTTCTTTTAGAAATAATATTAGACCTTTGGCATTGATCACATATACTCATAGTAATTGTTGTTTTAAATGTACCAAAATGTCCACTAGCCTCCTTATAATGGCTAACACCATGAATAACACCTACTTCTTGTCACACACAACTTTTAATCACTCCATCTCCACATATCTTATGAAGGAATGATTGCTCCCACAAATAATGCCTTACATAAAAAAAGAACTTCTTTATTTGTTGAAAAGAAAGGTTAGGAGATAAAAAAAAAAAATCACTCACAAGATAATTAACAAAGTTTATCTAACAAAGCAAAGAAGAAATAACATACAAAGAAACTAAAAACAATTGTTGATATAGAAAATCATTATGCAGAGATTGCTCATTCATACTCTTTATATACTCCCCATCTAATCTAGATAAATTATTTGCTACAAAGTTCTCAATTCCTTTTTTATCCCTAATTTTTAGGTCAAATTCTTGCTACAATAAAATATATCCAAGTAACCCAAGTAACACGTATTTTAGAAAACTAATTTTTAAGTTCAAAATGATTAGTATAAATAATCACCTTGGGCAAAATTAAATAATATCTAAACTTTTCAAAAGAAAACACCATTACTAGCAATTCTTTTTTAGTAGTTGTAGAATTCTTTTGAGCATCATTCATTGCTTTATATGCATAATAAATGGTATGCAATTTCTCATTTTTCCTTTGTCATAGAACTACACCTAAAATATTAGTACTTGCATCAAACATGATATCAAAAGGCAAAAACTAACAATGAGTGACAACAATAAGAGCATTCACTATCTTCTCTTTTAAGAAATTAAAAGAATGTATACAATCATTATCAAACACAAAGGGTGTATTTTTAACTAAAAGATTAGAAAGAGGTATAGTAATTTTAGGAAGATCTTTAATAAATTTCTTATAAAATCTTACATGACTAAGAAAGCATCTAACATCTTTAGTTGATTTGGGAAAGGAAAATTTTTCAATTAATTCAAAATTTGCTCTATCTACCTTAATGTTGTTGTTAAACATTTTGTGGTCTAGAACTATACCATCTTTAACCATAAAATGACCATATTCCTAATTAAATACAAGGTTAGTCTTTTCACATGTCTTAAGCATCTTAAAAAGATTATGTAAGCATAAATAAAATGAACATCCAAAAATATAAAAGTCCTTTATGAAAATTTCCATAAAATTAGAAAACAATGACATCATGATCTTCAAAAAGTAGTAGGAACATTACATAACCCAAAAGGCATCCTTCTAAATGCAAATGTACCATAAGGGAAGGTAAATGTTGTTTTCTCTTGATCCTCAAGTATAATAGGAATTTGGTGATAATTTAAGTAACTTTCTAGAAAACAATAATACTTATATCCTACAAGTCTTTCAATCATTAGCTCAACAAAGGAAAAAGGTAAGTGGTCTTTTTAATAGCTTCATCAAGCTTCCTATAATCCATACACACTTTCCATGACATTATTGTCCTAATAGGAATCAATTCCTTTTCCTTATTGTTCACCACTATTGTCCCACCTTTCTTAAGTACTACTTGAACAGAACTAAATAAAGAATTATCAAAGAAAAGAGAAATAATACTTGCATTTAACCACTTGATTGCCTCTTTTTTTACTACCTCTTGTATATTAGGATAAAGCTGCCTTTATGGTATAACCTTAGACTTAAATTCATCCTCCATCAAAATTTTATGTATCATGCTAAATGATACATTCTTTTAATATTTGTTATATTTCACCTAATGACTCTTTTATTCTCCCTAAATACCCTCAAAAGCTTTTCCTTTTTGATATTTATCCAAAAAAGTAATTTTAACAAGTAAAGTATATAAGTTTTTTTAAACATACTTTAAATAAGAATAAAGAGGTTTTAATTCAAGAATATAGGGCTTTTCAATTGATGGCTTAACTTTTAAAAAAGATGAAATATCTAAAGTTAGAATTTTCCTCTTTGAAAGAGTGGTTCTTTTTAGCTTTCTCCTTTATATGCCACATCCTCTTTACTTTATTCACTTGGAAGTTCATTTTTCACGTAAAAGACATTAGTAATACAAATTTCAATGGAATCATCTAACCTAGAAACATTAAAATGTCAATCCATTATACCATCCATAATATTAATCCTCAAAACTTCTCTATCATCATCAAAAGGATATTTGATAATCTTAAATACATTAAAAACTATCTCTTCATCATATGTTTTCATACTAAGTATCCCTTATTGCATATCAATGAGAGCTCTCTTAGTAGCAAAGAATAGTCTTTCAAGAATTAAAGACATCTTAAAGTTTTCCTTCATATCAATTACAATGAAATTCACCAAGAAGATAAATTTGTCAACCTTTTCCATAGATCCTCCACCATTCCTCTTGAACATTTTATACTTTTATATACCAATTAAAGAGAAATGGTGGTAATTGAAGGTTCCCTAATCCAAGCTTCCTAAAAAAATATGGAAAGATATCAAATTAATACTTACATTTAAATCACGACAGATTTTATCAAAATTAATATAACTAGTAGTGTAAGGTATAAAAAATTCCTTAAATCCTTAAATTTAGGAGGTAACTTATTTTGAAAAATTGTTGAATATTCTTTATTCAATTTTACCGTCTTATACTCTAATTTTCTTTTGTTTGCTAAGATCTCCCTCAAGATTTTTGTATAACTTGGCATCTGCAAAATTGCTTCAATAAAAGAAATGTTAATATGCAACTTTTTAAACATCTCTAAAAATTTGGTCAATTACTTATCCAAGTTAGCTTGTAAGAATCTTTGAGAAAAATGAATTATAGGCTTATAAGGTTTAACATTCAAGTCATGAAAAATCCTTTTAGGTTATTTCTTATAACCATAATCTTCTTTTCCTTCCTTCATTGCTCAATCTTACTCTCTTTCTCCCTTCGAATGCTCAAAGGTTTATGATGTCTTCTTTCTTAGGTTATGACTTTCTTTATTCTTGTCTTGATTTACTACTCCTCTAAACTCCTTATTACTTCTTAAAGTTGTAGCTTTCACTTGTTCTTTTAAATTCTTTTCGTTGTTATTTGGTAAATCTCTTTGATTTCTTGTCAAAACCAAACTAGCAACTTGTCCAACTTGAACTTCTAAATTCCTAATAGATGTCTTTTGACTTTGGAACCTAGTTTTAGAACTATTAATAAATTTAGTCATCAAATGCTCCAAACTTGGCTTTCTTTTTTGTAGATTTTGTTGTTGAAACCCTAAAGGTACTTTTGTTTGATTATTGCTTCATTAAAAGTTAGAATGACTCCTTTATCCTAGATTGTAAGTATTAAAGTAAGGATAAAAGTTAGACCTACCACCATAAGAAACAAAGTTAACACATTCATAAAAAGAAGAAATATAAGAAAAAAGATTACTTACCTAACATTCTACACTAGTATGATCTAATTGACCATATAATTTATATGCACACCAAACAAAATACTAAATGTTAATGCTCTTAAATTATTCAACATTTCATTCAAAGAGGTAATTTTTGTAGACAAAGTAATAAAAGAATCCACATTATACACACCAATTCCCTTTTTACTAGTTCTTTTATTACTACATTGGTAGCTATTAGAAGTCATCTCCTTTAAATGATCATAGGCTTCTTTTTGTATCTTTCTCCAAATGGTACCTCTTACGACACTAAACTAAACACTCATTTGAATCATTTAGATGATAGCAAGTTTGATCTCAAAGATGTTAGCTTAATAATGCTTCATGTTGTTTCTTCTACAAATGGTGCAACATATGAACTAAGGACTCTTTAGTTATCTCATGCCTCCTATTCTTATGCCATGATATTCCTCACTTTTTGCTTCAAATACTTTATAATAATTTTCTTTATCTTAAAGTCAAAAGTAGCAAGTTCTTTAGCATTAAAGTAGGTAATATACTAATAAACCTACAAATCAAAATTAAAACCAAGTAAATTAAAAATAAATGAACAAATCAAGTTGCAAAAATAGATGAACTAAAAACAATGAAAATTAAAGTAAATAATTAACAAAACAAATTAAACATTCAATTTAAAACTAGATTATAAGTCTTAATAAGTAGATGACTAGTCCTCGACAACAACAGTAAAAGCTTGATAAGTATACCTAATAGATTATGCAATGTAAAATGAGTTGAATATCATTCCCATGAACATTATTTTACACTACTAATAAAATTTTAACCTAACCTAAGCTAAATTAATCGATTAACTCATTGAGTTATAATATTTAAATAAATTTCTAAGGGGAAAGAAATAAATCCCATTATTCAATTAATAAATTAATTTAATCTAGGACCAAAAAGATTTAAGGTTTGTTAATAGTTATTACATATGATGGTGGATTTTCCATAATTAATTAACAAACTTTCTTAAGTCAAGTTAATCCTTTCCTTATCCAATTAATCATAACTATTTGCAATTTTAAACAAGCAAGTGAGCATTAATGTTTGTAAAAATCTCTAATTCAAGAAGAGAAAATTCCCAACTCTCTTATATTCTTCAATTGCCACATGTCATGATGGTCATCTTTCAATCTCATAGTTTAACATACGATTTGTATTACTATAAGTCTAATTCATATATTTTTTTCTTAAGTTCATAAATGGATCACAAGAACTTGCAAAAGGTGGCAAACTTCTTAAACATTAAGTTCAACAATAGAAAGTCAACTCATCATGCAAATAACAAATAAATAGCTCTTGAATTAAAAAAATAATCAATCATATAAACTAAAGATGAAACTAAATATAAATTCTGACTTAAAATAATTTAAATATTTATAATGAAATTCAACAAATTCATAAACTTTAAAGAAGAAATAAAAAAAGAATAAATCAAAAGATAAGTAATAAAAATTAAGTAAAACTTACTCCTGAAGATATAAACACAAAATGAATATTATTGCCCTTCTCCCTTCAAAGTTTGTGGATTTTGCTCTCTCGTTCCTTCTCCTTGTTCTCCCTCCTTGGCTCCCTTTTTCTCTCTTCTTTTTTGTCCTTTCCTCATTGTTTTTCTATTAATTCCATGCTCCTTTTATACTATGACAACTCCTCTTCTTGTTTCCCATTTTGAGTCAATCTTTGTAGAATTTTTTGATTCGTTGTAGCTCAATTATCTCCCTTTCAAAGGTAAAATTAGACTTTAGACAAAATTACAGAGTTGTATTTGTCTCTTAGTTTTCTTTAGCTATAAGAATTGCCTAATTTGAATATGCATAGCAAAAGGTATGTGTAAAATATCAAACAGTACTTAATCAACAACAAAGACAGAATCTTTCCTAGTTTTGATTTTCTTGTTGAGATAGGATTCCTCTTCAAATAAATTTTCAAATTAGACCAAAACTCCTTTTTAGAATTCTTTTATTTTCTTTTCACTCCTTCATCAATAATTTTTCACATTTATGGTCCAAATGGACTCTAAATAATCACTTTATTTCTTTTGTGCAAAAAATGTAATACTATGTAAAATTTTGTGTAAAACTAAAGTTAAGTAGAAACAATAATATAAATGCTAGAGTAGAAATAGATAAAAATATATATCACATTAAACCCTATTAGAGGCAGCGGAGTTTGGTGATGGGGACAACGACGGTGATGGCTTCAAGCGAAGGTCTGACGAAGACACTTTGGAGTTGCTCCCCTGTTTTTGTTTCATCTCTAGTTGAAAATAACTTAGTTTGAATTGTACATAATGCCATGACAACTCCAGTTCAGCCTGATTCTTCGCCACCTCTAGCTCAAAACTTAGAGTCCATATTGGTGTGCCCAGCTAACCATCTACAATCGCATCTTGACATCGACCGTTTTCTGGTGGTTGGTGAAAAAAATTAGTCAATAAAACCATGCATATAGGGTGATAGTCCTCATTTTCAACGGCTACCCCGACATAAAGTAAGTTTTAAATGTCTTGCCTTCCTTGAGAATCCAAGAAAAAAACTGACAAGGAGACCGGCAAGTCCCGAAACAAGTAATACAATTCACACTATCGTGACCCTCAACTTTCTGTAATTACCATGTCCCGATTTCTCGTGGACTCATTTGCTAAGGTCTAAGGAGCCTTTAGCGGGGAAGGTGTGGTTCGATCCTAGCACGTCTTAAAACCCTGCAAAATGCAGCGAGTATTGTGGTGTCCGTTACCTGGTTGCGTTTCATGGACCCACATTTACTCTATTTGTCGGTTCCCCAATCAATGGGTGATCATTAACTATTGATGTACTTTTATTCTACAATAAAATGGTCAAGAGTTGTGCATAAGCAATGTCACGAGTGAGTTTTGACATTGCCTTCATCTGAATCTTGAACTTAAGGGATGGGCATCCATAGGGCAAGCCCAGCAACTCCACCCAACTTGACCTCTTGCCTTCCTCTGCACGTAACGTAACGTGTGATCAGACAGTATACCTGTGGTCCGTACTGAAGGCAAAGTTCTTATCAAATATTCATTAAAAACTCACTACTTAACAGTCATTCGTTGGGTAGTAAGAGAAAGACAATTTCTATGCATCAATGATGCTTGAGAGAGATTTATTTTACAGGTCTCGTGTTCAAATCTTAAAAGGAACATGAAATTTATGAGAAAACGGAAAACTACTTATATTGTGTAAGTGAATGCCTAATGAGCCTCAAAATGGATAAAATAACAAAACATGAGAAAGATATACGTTCTTATTCCGAGGCACAACATTTCCATCATTTCTCGTTTAACTCTTTTATTAGTGGTGTTCATCAAACCTTAAGTCACTCAACGTAACCAACCCAACCAAATTTAAACTGAGACCGTCTAAGCCTTACTATAAAATTAAATGAGATTTGTATTTTATACAAACAACATTTTATTTTTTTTAATTGTTGTTTGAAAAATCCAAAAAAAAAAAAAAGAAATCACCAAACTGACTGGCACAAAGAGTCTCAAACTCACCCAGCCACACCAAGTCACCTCATGACCCACCAAGTTAAACCCACCCAGCCACGTCTACTCATCTAGTTATGAGTCGTTGATTGTTAAACAGTGTTATAAGCCGTTGATTGATATATGAATTTATATTGTCCTTGATTGTTATATTTTTATTATCATAAATGAGGATTTATTTGTTATACTTGTATGCATGTCGTTCTTTGTTATATTGTTATGTTATAATAACTCACTTACTAATGTATAATAAGTTTAGAAATTACAGTCTAATTAAAATTTCGAACTACCTCAAACCGTTCACAATAAATCTATAATTAATGCGTCAGTTTGGACGGTTTATACAAGTTATGGTTTGATCGTGTAATAAAGTTTAGAAAAACTGTCATGAATGATTTGAATGGGAATGTTGAATTTTCCTTTAAATCATCCAATCCGATTTGCAAACACCCCTTTAATCACTTAGTATCTATAAAAGAAAAATAAATAAATAAAAAGACTTGTCACCATATCTCTACTTCTCTGTCTAAAAAAAATGCTAGCTCTTTCCCAAGCTTTAAATGATAGCAAGCCTATTCTCTTGGACACCAGTTAAATCAGAAATGATAGTGGCAAACCCACATATCTTGCTGCTGAATTATCGTTGATCATAATGATAGGTCACTAAACTATTTGGAAAATACTGCAAGTAATCTTGGGTGTACAAAATTGATGTTGGTTTTAAGAAATATTTAACAATCAATTTTCTTTTTGTTCGAAAACAAATGGAAACAACGGATTGAACCACAAAACCAATCAACTCAATTCACAACCCGCCTAGGATAGTATAAGTGTTTTTTTTTTTCCTACTTTTATTTTGGTTGTTGCTATTTTAGAATTTTTTAAATTGTCATTAACTATTTAATTTAAATATAAGTGTCAAATTAACTCAAATCAATCAGCTTACATTCCTATCATTTATGCTATCAGTGACTTGATTACTGAAGTGCTTTTATATCGTTCATGTTTGACTCTTTGAACTCTCTATTTTTCTATTAAGTCGTTGCTTTGTTAGGATTATGTCCTAAATATAATATGTTTTGATATGTACTCCATGATCGATTTAATCTGTGGTTGATTGTTTGTCCATTTATGATTGAGTGATTGAATATGTCAACTCATGAATGATTGAGTATATGTATGATATGAGCCTAATATAGTTAATTGATTTAGATTCATGCTATTAATGTTAAGATCACTGAAATTTGTATTTGAAATGTACTAATGGCTATTCTAAGATTTTGTAGCTTTTTGTCATATCTTTTTTAGAAAGATTTTTGAATGAGATCATGAAAAATCTCAAGGCAAAGATGGAAATAATCAATAAATTTAAAGTATTGGTAGAAAGTCCAGATTGGTCGACTAGCCAATTTGTTGTAGTCGACCAGATGACTTGAAGAAATAGAAGAAAGTTTTTGAACTGAAAGTTTGGACCAATTAATTAAACTAGTTGGTATGGTCAATTGGATACACAAATGAATAATTGCAGCTAAAAATTGTTTTAAGAGTGAGAGTTTACATTGGTTGATCGGATGAGTTGCTTTAGTCAACTAATGTGATATAGGTGCATAAACAATAGGAAGCTTAATTCTGGCCAAGAGTTTGAATCATCTGACCGGTTTGAGTGTTGCGTTCAACCAATATTTTAGAGAAGAAGTTTCCTATTTTGGTTTATATCAAGACTAATCTTTTTAGTGAAAGAAATCTCATCCACAATGAATTGTAGAGCCTTAAAGGTCTATAAAAGAGGGTTTATACTCTTTGTTAGATACCTTGAACAAAAGAGAAAAACATGCACAACAGAAAAACAAAAGAGAAGTGTGATCAAAAGAGAAAATCAAGAGCAAGTGGGTCAAATGAGAAAAAGCAAAGAGCAAGACTGCTTTAGTGAGTTTGTAATTGTGAAAAAAGTAAAAGTAATTTCATGAGAAGTGTTAGAGTGTGTATGCTCAAGTGTTAAGAAGACAAGCATACTTGTGGAAAGTTTTGTAGAAATATTGAACAATTCAAAGTCAAAGGATTTAAGTGTAAAGGGCATTTTTCACCCATTAAAAGTAGTAATTAATTGATTGAATCACTAAGGAGGAAACTTTGAAGAGTAGACATTGGTTCCCAAATTGAGTTGAACCACTATAAATCATAAGACACACACACACACTCTCACTCACTCACTCACTCTCTCTCTCTCTCTCTCTCTCTCTCTCTCTCTCTCTCTCTCTCTCTCGTTCTCTTTATTTACTCTTCGTATATGTTTGCTTACTACTAATATATCATCTGCTTTTGTTTTTTGATGAAATATTGTTTACTTATATTACTTGTTTATATTGTTTATTGTTTTTTAGTCAATCAATAAGGAAAAGAGTGGCACTCCCACGTTAAAAAAGATTTTGGACCATCAAAGGAGAAAACTTTACGAGTGTACATTTATCTCCACTAAATGCCTTAGTGAAATGTGATTGATCACCTAAAGTTAAGTTAAAGCAGCATTGAGTGACTTTTGCCAATTAGATGATGAGAAACTAGGGATTGAAAATAAGAAAATTGCAAAAATAAAGAATAAAGATTGATCTCTTTAAGGGTATCAACCTCTAATGATTGATTCACAAGAATCGGCCTCCAACAAGTTAAAAGTTTTGATATATTTGATTGAATGAATGAAAAAACCCTAGGACATTATATATATATATAATCAAGAGTTTGACTTAGCAACTCACTAATATGAAAATAATCATACTTATTAACTTAGAAAAAATAAAAGGCAAATATTAATTGACATAATTGAGAATAATAATTTCATAATTAAAAGAATTTTATCATTCTTACACCTTTTAAATTAGTCTTGCCCTCAAAATTAACCAATAATAAATTCCAAAAGTCATTATACAAAAGAATGATAAAAGTCCTAAATAGCATCCTTAATAGGAAGATTGGTCCATTAAACAAGAATTTAAGTGGCAGCTTTATTTCCACTTTTGATAATACATTGATCCAAGATAGCCTATGATTGAATATTGATCTCTCTACTAAAAGTAATGTTAGGTAATTGCTTATGTGCAACCACATTTTTTCCCAATTTCCTCTTTAAGCAAGAGACAAGAAAAATAAGATGTATTTTGGACCCTATTGGTAAGTCAAGACAATAAGCAACAAAACCAATGTGTCCAAGAACTTTGTATAACCCAAAGAAGTGTATAGATAATTTCATTAATGAGCAAACAATGGAAAATAACTATCAATATAGTTGAAGTCTAAAATAAACCTAATCTCTTATTAAAAACTCACATTCAATACAATGTGTATCAATGTGCTACTTCATTTAAGCTTAGGTCAAAACAAGGTTGTCTTTCAGAAGTTAAAGCAACTTGTCTCTATCTTGTAAGTGTTTATCAACTTTGTCCACATGAGAAAACCTAGCTCTATACCTTGCAAGAGTAGGTAGGGCTCGACCATAAACAACTTAAAATACAAACATCTTTGTTAAAGAGTGATAAGTGGTATTGTAATACCACTTAGCCCAAAGAAGCCATTTTACCCAATCCTTTAGCTTATTACTCGCAAAGTAGTAAAGGTAGTTTTCTGAACACCAATTAATTATCTTAGTTTGTCCATCTGTCTATAAGTGGTAAGTAACACTCATATTCAATTATATCCCTTTTAAATGAATTTATCTCAATTGTTGACAATAAACTTAAGAACACTGTGCAACTTCACAATATTTTCAACAAAAACTTAAGCAATAGTAGTAGTAATAGTATAATGATGACTAACAACACACAAAAAAAAGCATATTTAGTTAAACAATCCATGATAACAAAAATAGTAACTTTAGTTTGGGATAATAGAACTCCCTTAGTGAAGTCTATAGAAATATCTATCCAAGTTTCTTTTAGAATAGGTAAAGGTTAAAAAAAGAAAACTAAATTTGCCATAAATTCACTTTTATGATGTTGACAAATATCACATTTAGCTATAAACTTTTTTATTTTACTTTTCACACCCTTATAGTAAAATTCATGACAAATGCACTTGTAGGTAAAAAGAAATCCTAAGTATTTAATAATCAGAGATGCATGAAACTCCCATAAAATTGTTTTCTTGTAATGAAAATTAGGAACAAGCACCATTCTACCCTTCTAGCACAAGTCAATAGAATCTCAAGTGTAATGGGCAATCAAAGTAAGATCTTCCTATAATTTTCAAATGATTTCTCGAATTTTGAGATCATCAAATTACTCATTTTGAATTTATGCAAAGGTATTCTGAGTAAAGATAGATATTGCCACTAACTCAACATGCTTTGGAATATAAGATAATGCATCAACTATAATATTTTTGATTCCTTTCTTATAAAAAATATCATAATCATATCTCAATAATTTAGAAATCCATTTCTATTGCTCCATAAAAGAGATTCACTATTCTAATAAATATTTCAAACTTGAATGATCAATGTGAATTTGAAAATGACTTGCAATCAAGTAAGGATGGCATTTTATGATTATATGAACCACAACTTACATCTTCTTATGATAAATAAGCATATTGAAATGTTTTGGCAATAAAACCATGCTAGTAAAGGCTATAGGAAAACCTTCCTACATTAATACTACACCAATTCCAACTCCAAAAACATTAAATTCTATAATAAATACTTTACTAAAGTCAAATAAAGTAAGAATTGGTATAGTGGTCATAGCATGTTTAAGGCAAATGAATGCTTCCTCTGTTTTGTCACTCCATTTGAATGAATCTTTCTTTAAAAGAGTTGTTAAATCAACTTTAATCTTCCCTTAATTAGGAAAGAACTTGCAATAATAACCTATCAATCTTAAGAAGTCATATAATGCCTTAATTGTTTTAGGAATTGACTAATCTAACATTGCTTAAACTTTAGAAGGATCAATTATAACACTTTTGGAGACAACATGACCAAGATATTCCACTTTTGAATAACAAAAATGCACTTTGACTTGTTAACAAACAAGAAATACTTAGGCAAAGTGGTGAACACAATTTGTAAATGTGATAGATAAGCATTAAGAAAAGAAATGTACACCAAAATATCATTAAAAAATATTATGACAAACTTATGCAAATATGGCTAGAATATATCATTCATTAAGTTTTAAAATATTGAAAGAGCATTGGTAAGTACAACAGGTATAACTAAGAACTTATAATAGCCATCATGTGTCTTGAAAGCTATATTCTAAATATCCTCCTTATGGATATTAATTTGATAATAACATGATCTTAAATCAATTTAGTTAATAGTTAGGCACCCCCCAATCCATCTATTAGCTTATTAATAATAGGAGTAGAACATTTATCGTTCAGAGTAATGTGGTTAAATGCTCAATAGTCCATACACATCCTTTAACATTCATTTTTTTTCTTTATTAAGAGAATAAGGGAGGAAAAGGAAATAACACTATGGTTGATAATACAACACCCAACATCTATTTCACAATTTAATGTGGAAAACCCCAAAAAAACGTGGCTTAGGAACCCAACACACCCAATGAATCAAAGAACAACCAGGAAAGTTAAATCAGAGTTTAATAACACAAACCCTAGACCTAATATTCAAAAGAACATGAACCTATGGTATTCAAGATGGATATGGAGACCACACTTTAAAAAAGGATGGAATTGGGAGTGATAAGTTGATTTGAACGCCACAAGAAGAATTACCTATTGATAAGTTCTTTAGTTCTTAAAAGAACCGAGAGAGAAAAACCCTTGCTTTTTATTTCACTCAAAGTTGTCTTTTTCCAAAACTTACAAGGAGTGTCTATTTATAGGTTTAGATAGCAATTTTAAAGAGGCAAAATTCTTATTTAGGAGAAATCCTTATTTTGGAGGAATTTCATATTAATTCCAGCATATACAATAAACTCCTATTTAGAAGTGAATGCTATCACTTAGTCTGACTCATTAAGTAGTCCAATTATATTAATTAGACCTGAGCTCTCTTTAAAACTTGAATTCGCACCATTTGAAACTTGTTTGGCCTGAATGTCCAAAATCAGCCCATTTAGTGTTTCTTTAATGTTTCTGGCTCTAACTCGTGTTATTGGGCCTTCTAGAATGTGCAATGGATCTCTTGCTTCAATTGAAGTTCTATCTCGTGTTATTGGGCCTTCTTGAATGTGCAATGGACTTTTTGCATCCTTTAAAGCCTTCCACCCATCATCTTCATGGTTCTCATCACAATTTTCTTAATCTTTTCCTTTTGAAAACATGGACAATGATAAGGTCGAATATTTATAAGTGCTCTCCCATGTAATAAAAGAATATGATGCTCATATGCTCTCCTTGGGGATAAACATGTGGGCTCTATAAATGAATCCAAGAATTTAGCTAATAATGCATCAACCTCTTTCTCCTTTATAGAATAAGATTGTGTCACCTTTGCATTGTACAAATGCACAAAGAACCCTTGTTTTATTTTTTGTAATACTTTTTCCATTCAATGGCTTTTGGCAATAGTCATCTTACCACCATGCCTTCCCTGTCACTCAACTGCATGCCCATTCAACAAAAACTTCATTACTAACTAAAAAAAATTCCAATAATATCTTCTAAGGTTTGTATCCAGTTAATGTCAAGAACAATTTCATAATCTTCTGAAGATAATAAAAAGAGATCAACATAAACAATCAGACCTTGTAATAAGAGTTTTACCTTCATACATTTTTCTTGACTTGTCAAATTTCTCCTATCTGTAACCTTTATAATGAACTTATAATAGTTTTTATTGAAAAAGCAAGTTTTTTTTGGCAATCTTCCCATCCATAAAATTATTGGTACTGCTTAAGTCAAATAGTACCATCACTAATCAACCTTTGAGGAATCCATTAATTTTCATAGTTTAAGGATTAGAATATCAAGATAAAGCATGAACTCTGGGCTCATCTATATATTCAACATGGATGTCATCATGATCTAGATACATATAATCATTATCTACCTTATCAATTTCCTCAATTAACTTAATTATTAAAAGCTTCCTTTATTTACATTGATGCTCTTTATGCCATTTCTCATCACAATACCAGTATAGTCCCTTTGTCATCTGTTCTTTTAGCTACTTCTAAGTCAAGTGTCTAGTGTTAGTGGAATAAGTTAAAGAAGATGAATTAATGTTACCAATAATAGGTTTGCTAACTACTTTACCAATTAAACAACGATTTTCAATGCCCAACTTCTCCTTCCATAGGCAAGCAAAGGAAATAGTCATTACTATTGTTCATGGTTAGTATGCTTTGACTTTACATCAAATGTTAGGAATAAGCCCTTCGATTAACATTCTTACTAATTTCCTTTTTAACCAATCTTGAGCTTGATTGATGAGTTGTTGGAAACGACTATAATACTCTAAGACTATCAATGTTTGATGGACTTTTGTGAACTCTCCATCAACATTATGATATTCTAAAGGCTTAAAGTGCATAAGAAGGCTTTTGGTGAAATCAGCCTAAATCAATGCTTTAGTACAAGTTTCAAACCAATCATATCATTGAATGACATCACCTTCCAAATGAATAGAGGCAATATCCACCTTAAAGTCTTTTGTTGTATGATGAAAATGAAAATATTTTTTAACTATGAAAATCCAATTTATAAGACCACTCTTGTCCCAATAAGGAAATTCTACTTTTATATATGGTTATGTATAATTATAATTAGCACTTTTAAAGAATTCCACCAGTTCTTTTTGTTTATTAGTAGATCTGGAAGTATTATCTCTTGATTGGTTTTTTACTAGAGTAAGGACCATTTATTTGATCCTTTTAAAGGAGTCTTGCATAAGAGATACTAATTTCTTAACACAAGATATTTTAATATTAGAATCAAATGAGTTGTGTGAAAATATGACATAAGACTACAAATTAATGATGTCAAGATTTTACTTTTGTTGTTAAGTGAGAGGTATAAATTGAACAATGTTTTTTTTTTTGTTAGGTTGGTGGTAAGATTATGGAACAGAAGTAAAATTCCTAGAAACACTACTCTGATACTAAATGATGAGAAACTAGGGATTGACAATAAGAAAATTGGGAAAATAAAGAATAAAGATTGATCTCTTTGAAGGGATCAGCCTCTAATGATCTCTTTAAAGGGATCAGCCTCCAATGATCTCTTTGAAGGGATCAACTGATCCCTTTAAAGAGATCAGCCTCTAATGATCACTTTGAGGGGATCATCTTCCAATGAGTTAAAAGTTTGGATATATTTGATTATTCAAATGAAAAAACCCTAAAGTATTACATATACATAGACTTAAGAGTTTAACTTAATAGTTCACTGATATGAAAATAATTATGCCTATTAATTTAGAAAAAATAAAAAATAAATATTAAATAACATAATTGATAGTAATAATTTTCTAATTAAGAGAATCCTATCATTAGACTTAATTCACCTACATTAGAGACCAACACTCTTATGTGCTACCTACTAGCTACTTGATCTCATCAATTTCCATAAAAAAAGAAAAAAAAGCCATAATCATGCCTAACATATTTGCATAATTTTTGTCTTTGTTCTAGTGAGAAAAAAATTAAACTTAATTAATCATAAACAATGTATATTTTCTAGGTGATTATTAGTCAATTTTATACTTCATTTACCATCAATTCTATTCAAATTCTTGGAGTAGAATAGGCACATGTATAGATTTATACGTCATTAAAACATTGCAGAATAGATCTCAATAAGTAATAGAAATGAAGAAGCTCAAACTCATCATCTATTTTTGTATATGCTCTTTATTTATAATACACACACACACACACACACACACAAAAAGACAAGACACCATACTTAACCATCCTAGCATGGTACATCTTATTATGTATATCAAAAAATAACTAAATCTCCTTCAAGAATTGTGCTTTAGTCGTCTTGACTCATCTTAGACCCTGACATGCAAAGAAACTACTATTAACCATCTCGGCTCTCACTTCTAGAGACATCATGCATGGAACATCTTTAATTTGACTAATGCTTTGTTTGGGGGATGGGAAAGTATTTATGCTAGAGGAAAAGGGATGGCAAAGGGATTTTGTTATTATTTGTGTTATGTTATATGAGTTGGAGAACACAAAAGAAAAAAAAAAAATTTTCACCTGTTCAAATAATACTACGATTTTATCATTTATACTCATTTATATTTATAATTTTACCATGAGTAGAAAAAAAAACAAACATATATAATACCTCATGCATTTTAAAATTAGTGTATTATTTTATTTTATTTTAAAATTAAGAATATTTAAGTTACTTTAATTAAGTAATAAAAAATAATGATAATTGCCTAAATTTGTTTAATTAGAAAAGAGTAATATGTAAATTATAAGAGCAAAATTGATATTATAATGCATACTAATTTTTTCCTCCTACATTTTACTCTTTTCTAAATAAGTAATTATGTTTTTTATTCCTCCAATCACCTAATTCCGAATATAAAAAGAATAAAAAAAAAAGTGTTTCTTCTATTCTCTCTTTTTATTCTGCTTATTTTCTTTCCAATTATTTTTCTCTCAACTACCTTTTTATCCTAAGATAAATCGCAATAAACATTTTACTATCAAATTTGGCGATTTAAATCAGGAGTTAAAAATGGTTGTGCTCCTTGCATTGCATGAAATACCTCTTCAACTCGACATCGGGCACTAAATTATGTTCTTGGACCAAAAGTCAAGACGAATCTGCTAAGATCGGACGAGCCTTCTTCCCCCACCACTGAATATATATATATCATGCCCTCACAGTCACAGGCCACTACCATTGCATTAGTGACCCTAGCAGGGCAACAATAAATTAAGCATCTTTAATATATATATATATATATATATATATATATATATATATATATATATA